>JAHHFK020002445.1:212500-287623 GCA_024533555.2 Aedes koreicus | reverse complement strand
GTTGAGTAAGAAACGCTGTATCGCGTCAACTATACATTAGGTGGCAGCCGCACCAAGGCGATGTAGGCAGCGTGACCCCGGGAAAGAAGAATGCTGAAATCTTACCCTATCACGGAAAATAGAAGTATTCTTTATACGGTATATAATTTCAGATCATCCATGGAATTCCCAAGTATTGTATAATAATTTTGAATTGATTTCTTCCCTCGTGGCTATGATAATGCAAGTCCTTCTACAATTGCAACAGGATCAGCAGACATGCAGACATTACAAATATAATTGTTACTATAATTTTATATTATAACATCCCTTCACAATTTTTTTTATGATATTTTCAGCTTCGCATTTGCATCGTTGTAAGTTTTGGCCCACCTAATGCACGTTATGTATTTGAAAAGATAGGATGGTTTTTTACATTTTTTTAGAGAGAGGATTATAAAAAATTTTTTTTTTTTTTTCAAACTCCTTTTTTTTTGTAATCATACTCATATGAAATTTATTTCTCACAATTCTTTGCTTAAATTTTCTTTGCTATTTTGCTAGGATGCCAGGTGATCAACTTTATTTCATTATATCACATTGGAATTTTCGCTATTTTAGCATTTCAATCATCTAACATCCCAGCGGAAGAGGCAAATAGCGGCATTTAATTATTATATGTAAATTATGTAGTATTCCTTTACAACATCGTATTATTTCCATCATATCATGACCTTCACATTTTCATACAACAAACCTAATTTAGGCGGTATCTGGCTTAAACACAAAACATACATTCAATTTATGACATCTAGCATTCCTTATATGTCCAGTATATAACGCAGAAAATTACAGCTGTGGTAGGCTTTTGAAAATTACGGAATCTGTGGTAGGCTTTTGCACTTATTGCTGAATGTATTTTTCATTTCCGGTTTGCAAATGGACTTTTTACCAATTCTGAGCTGATCTGATTCATGCAGCGCTGTGTGCCATTTGGCTAGTGTTTGATCTTACAATTCAATCTTTGTCATTACTTCATCATAACTCACAATATTATTATAGTTGGTAATATTGTTTTATTGATTTTACATCATAGATGATGAAAACATTACTTATAGTTTTTTTGCCCATTTATCTTTAACTCCCTTCCACTTAAATCCTCTCATTCCTAACTCGGTAGCAATAACTATTAGGTCAGCAAAAATAAAAGCGGATTGCTATTATAAAATCAGCATCAAGTAGCAAATAGTGACCATGGCAACAGTAAATTAAAATGTATAAATGTTAGTTTTGTAAAATTTCAATAGATTTAATAAACTTTTTCAGGACACCTCAAATCAGGATTTTGGTGAAATGCTGCTATCGTTGAACACGAACGAAAACGGGCTTAGGCGCGAACCACAGAACTCTACACTTTAACATTTTACAACATTTCTTGCATTTCAGGATCAACCGAATGAAGATCATATATTATAGTTACGAATGCTTGTAGTATTTTTCATTTACATAAATATATACACCATTATATAAATATTGCATGGGAATAGGAGGGACCATCAGGGCACCCGATTGAAGCACTCTGGATGGGGAGAGTGGGAATGCCAACTCCCCATTGCTAACAGTTTGTGAATAGAGGGCGGGCTCTTCTCCCCGCCCATTGGGGCATCTTCATGTTAGATAGCTTGCTCTTTTGAACAATTGTTCAGTCTTGTTGTTGGAAGGAAATTCTTTATATCCCTGTGGATACGTACAAGTGATGTTGCATATCGATCCACCCAACCCCTTTTTGGCCCTTTATACAACGGCTTGATTAGGATAATCAGTGGTTATTAAAGCTTGATCAAGCCTAACAGAGAGGAGAGCCCATTGCTGTCGGACTAGTTTCCGTGCTACAATGGGTGGTAGTACATATCATACATCATACATACACGATCTTCTAATGATCTAAATTTGGCTACATTGAACCGATTAACCGAGTAACGTACATGTTCAGAGAACAGTCACGCGTTATTAAATAACTGTTTACATAGTTAAAATAACAATGATTTAACAAGAAAACCGTAGACCCAATGTAAGCGACATATTTTCTATGTTCCCAACTATGGCCTGTTGTATTAATAACGTAGGAAAAATGTTGTTATTGGTAAAATTTTAATGGAAATGTATGAGTTTGCGGTTGTATATTTTCCAAATGGCTCATCGTAACACAAACCAAAGGAACAAAACCTATGTAGAGTGAATTATAATGTTTTCACTATCGAATGGCCAACAAACCATATATAAAAATAACTTGAGAGTTTCAAAGCAATTTTATTTTAGTTTGTTTTGTGAAACTTTGTGTTGAGTAAAGCGAATACAACAAAGCCCTAAATAAAAAAATCAGAAAAAAAAACCGTACGAAGACTGCATTTAGTAATAAACCTATCGAATGGGACGTAGCTGCATCCATGAATAGACCTAATTTGGTGCTTGTAGACCGACATTACATCCGTACCACTCGAAAGTTTCTGATCTTAAGAAATGAGTTGTGATACTTTTTGTGAAACATACTACCAAATGGCTTATTACACTTATCTAAGCAAGTGTATAAAGGGTGTCCACGATGAAATTGCCACACTATGAAATTGCTCTAACTTTTGACCCGTTGGGTAGAATTTAATGAAAATTTGGGTGGATTTAGTTCATAGTGCATTATTTACACCCTGCAAGTTTTAAAGTCCTGTGATCAAAACTCGCGGAAATGGAGTCGAAAGAACAGCTCGTGCGTGATAAAATCTTGCGCATTCATCACGAGAACAAGGATCTCTCGCATCGTTCCATCGCTAAAACGTTGGGAATCGCGAATTCCACGGTGTCGCGAGTGATTAAGCGGTTCGAGGAACGGTTGACCACCGATCGGAAGCCCAGAAGTGAAGGAAAAAGTATTCCGTACAACATCAAAAATCACAACGCCTCCGTTCGGGATGTGGCTAAGAAGCTGCACGTAAGCCGAAGTTTTGTCCAGAAGGCCAAAACTAAGGCTGGGCTTCGAACGTTCAAGGTGCAAAAGGCCCCTAATCGCGACGAGAAGCAGAACAAGTCCGCCAAAACCCGTGCCAGGAAGTTGTACCTCAACATGCTGACGAAAGTTGAATGCTGCATCATGGACGACGAAACATATGTGAAGGCCGACTTCAAACAGATCCCCGGCAACCTGTTTTTCACGGCCAAGGATAATTTCAGCGTTCCGGAGCATGTCCGCACTCAGAAGATGTCCAAATTTGCAAAGAAATTCCTGGTTTGGCAAGCCATCTGCACGTGCGGGAAGCGGAGTGCACCTTTTGTGACCCAGGACACGATGAACGGACAGGTGTACATAAAAGAGTGCCTCCAGAAGCGGCTGCTTCCTCTCCTGAAGGCCCACAACGTCCCAACAATCTTCTGGCCGGATTTGGTGGTATGCGGACAATAAGGTCAATTTCGTGCCGAAAATGTTCAACCCTCCCAACACTCCGGAGCTCCGCCCCATCGAGAAGTACTGGGCGATTATGAAGCAGCACCTTCTTAAACGACCTAAGGTAGTGAAGACAGTCGAGGAACTGAAGAAAGTATGGGTTTACATGCAAAAAACGGTTGATTCACAGGTTGTGCAGAATCTTATGGCCGGGGTTAAGGCCAAGGTGCGGGCATTTGCGTATGGACTGTAAATAAAATACGAGTAAAATGGTAAAATAAAGTTTAATAGTTATTTCTCAATCCCTGAAAATTTGATGGCAATCGGATGAAAACTCGAATTTTGCGAATCAATTTTGTGTGTGGCAATTTCATCGTGGACACCCTTTAACTAGTTAAATATCGCTTCCAGCTCAAGTAAATTATGAGTTATAATAAAAAATGTAATGGATCGTTGCAGTTCTTTTGACTCTTTTTTAAATTCAATACTTACTGATTGAGGTGTAATAATAATAATAATAAATAAAATCTTACTGATTGAGGTGTAATAATAGCTCACAGGACAGTATCATTTTCAGCAATTAATCGCAGTGTCACCGTCGAAGTTATAAACAGAGATGTTTCGTGAGAGTCACTAGTAATAACCTTGATTAAATTGAGGTTGCTCGGAACTTCCATCAAATCCCCAAATTACTACCATTTTAGCCTTCACATCTTGAGCCCCAAATGTTTCTACATCTTCTTCTTCTTTAGCATTTCAAGCTTATTGCTTTCACAATTAGCTTATTGCTTGCTCTCAACTTAGTGTTCTAAATGCACTTCCACAGTTATTAATTGAGAGCTTTCGATGCCAAGTACCATTTTTGCATTAGTATGATAGTGTGGCCAGTACAATCATACCCTATGCCCAGGGAGTCGAGAAATTTTCCTTTACGATAAATACCTAGACCAGACCGGGAATCGAACCCAGCCACCTCCAGCATAGTGTTGCTTTGTAGCTGCGCCGATACCGACTGAGCTAAGGGAGGAGCCCATGTTTCTACATGGTTCATAATATAATCATGGTGACTTCGAATAACCTCGCGTGACTGTATGGTTCATCAAATCCTGCAATAGAACACAAGTCTCAACCTCGTTCACAGATATGTTATCTGGTCTACATTGTTTTTATCGAAAATTAAAAGCTTTAAAGCGAACATACACATTATTGTATACGGAGGATTGTATTGAATCCCTTAAACATCAGATGCTTTCAATCTGATTAAAAAAAGAAAAAAAAGAAACAGTAATCTTTATCTGTTTACGCGCGGAGACTAAAACTTTTGTAGAATACACAAAGAAAGTACTACTTAAATTACATTAACATAATAAAAAAAACTAAAAATCCATCATTATCATCGAGGCGAAAAGCATCGTTTTTTGTGCCCCATCACACCCCATAAACATTAAACTATAAACCATACAAAACATTCATTGAATAAATTAATCGAGATACAGAATCAGTCACGAATAAAAAATTAACAGAGTAGCTGTTCAAAAGGCAGCTTTGACGTGTGAAACAAAGTTTTATAAAATGTGTTAGTGTTGCTGCACGTTTGATGTGTATAGGCATCGAAATGAAAACATTTCTTCATTTAAAAAAAAAAATGTGAAGTTTCGTAGATAAAGTATGATGTTCTAACATCATCCGTGTTTCTAGTGGTATTCTAATGGTAACAAGAAAGAGGAAAAAAAATCTATTACATCTCAAAATCAAAATATAAAAGACCTAATTTGAAATTGTTTAAGCATGCATACTTATAAATTATGAGATGTTATTAATATTTAGCATAAATGAAGAACGTAAACACACGAAATTCGACAAAAGGTGTGTTGAATTTATTCTCGTCCCTTTTAACTCATAATTATGGTCCGAAGGGTGCTTGCATGTGTCGGTTTAAATTTAAATGAATGTTTGGTAGTGTGTAGGGGACCTTACTTATACCTAAAAACAATATACTTAAAAACACAAAAATCGTTAAGTAGTACTATGCTTAGTGTAATTAATCTCTATTACGTTTTTTTTTTTTTTTTTGCAGTTAGTGAAAGTCGAAAACAGACGATACTCAAAGGTGTGAGCGGCGTATTCCGACATGGTCAATTATCAGCAATCATGGGGCCCTCCGGTGCAGGAAAAAGCAGCCTACTTAATGCCATCTCTGGTTACCGGTAAGTTTAATGTACGAAATAAAAATGTGCAATGAATCCATGAAATAGTAAATAACTATACTGGCTCCCAATATAAAAGGATTTTCACAAACCTTGTATTGAAATTATAGTGTTACGGGATGTAACGTCTGCCCTTCGATCAGCGAGAAAAAATATTCATAAAAATTTTTTCTAAATTTCAACCCCCCCCCCCACCCAATTTTCCTCTAAAACCCTTTTTTTTTTTTTTTTAGACGGGATGGAAAATCTGCAACCAGACTCCTGAAGAACTCAGGGTGTGGGGATGAGGGTGCCAACTCCTCGACCCACTAAAAACCCACCCGTGCCTTTAGCCCTGGTCCCTCCCCGGAACCACCTTTCGGTATTACTTCGGGGAGGGGGCTATTGTGCTTGTTAAGCACCCACTATGTCTAACTACTTAGGGCTTTAGTAGTTAGGTAGTCCCTGCGACCTGCCTTTGGTCGTTTCGCCATTTTTGTTGGAGATCAAGGACGATCAGGGAGGCTGCTACGCATACCGCGTCCCAGACGTCCCGGTCCTGACACATCCTCTGGACCAAGTTATCCGGAGTCGTGTCGCGACCGCATACGGCCATCATGCCGGATCTCGCGCCGTCGAAGCGAGGACATGCGAAAAACACATGTTCTGCAGTTTCTTCGACTCCCGCGCACTCACTGCATGCGGAGGACTGTGCATGCCCATATTTATGCAGGTATTGTCTAAAACAGCCGTGGCCAGACAATATCTGCGTTAAGTGGAAGTTCACTTCACCGTGTCGCCTACCGACCCACCCGGTTAATTCCGGGATTAGTCGGTGGGTCCACCGACCTTTGGTGGAGTTGTTCCATTCCCTCTGCCACTTAACCATGGATGCGGCTCTAGTGGTCTTTCGGATACCTCTTGTTCCACGTTGCTCGAAGCACTCTACGTCCTCTTTTATGACGATGCCTATTGGCATCATCCCCGCTAGGACGCAGACCGCGTCGCGTGATACCGTTCGGTATGCACTCACCACTCTTAGGCACATAAGCCTGTGTGTACTCTCGAGCTTATTTGCGTAGCTCTTGGTACTCAAGGCGGTGATCCATGCCGGCCCACCGTACCTAAGTATGGACAGGGCGACACTGGCCAGGAGTTTACGCTTACTCCCTTGCACCGCCGAGCTATTCGACATCATGCGGGATAATGCCGATATAGCCATAGAGGCTTTCTTGCAAGCGTAATCGACGTGACTGACAAAGGACAGCTTGTCGTCGATCATAACCCCAAGATACCTCAAGAACCTCTTCGATTCTACTGTGCAGTTACCTGCACTAATCGTCGCATGTTGCTCCGATTTCCGATTGTTCACCACCGTGACCTCGGTCTTATGGTGGGCTAGCTCCAATTGCCTGGAGCTCATCCATCTCTCCACAATGCCAATGGAGTGTGAGGCCGTTAACTCGACCTCCTCGATGGATTCACCACATATCTCCAGGGTGATATCGTCTGCGAACCCGACGATCTTTACCCCGCTCGGGAACTCAAGCCGCAGTACCTCGTCGTACATCGTGTTCCATAACACCGGACCCAGGATCGAACCTTGCGGGACGCCTGCGGTGATCTGCACACGTTTCTGGCCTGCCTCTGTATTATATACCAGTACGCGATTCTGGAAGTAGCTTCCGAGAATCTTGTACAGGTACCCAGGAACCTGAAGGCGTTGGAGCGAGTCGGCGATAGCCGCCCAACTGGCGCTATTGAACGCATTCCTCACGTCAAGGGTGACCACCGCACAGTATCGTACTCCTCGCCTCTTGCGCTGGATTGCCACCTCGGCCGTCTTGGTGACGGACAGGATGGCATCCACCGTCGACTTCCCTTTACGGAAGCCAAACTGATTACTTGACAGACCGCGTATACCCTCCGTGTATGTTGTCAGTCTGTTGAGGATTACCCTCTCGAGCACCTTACCCGCTGTATCCAACAGACATATTGGTCTATATGCCGATGGATCTCCTGGTGGCTTCCCTGTCTTTGGTAGCAACACAAGGGTCTGAATTTTCCAGGCGTCCGGGAAGACGCCCTCGTCCAGACACTTTTGCATCACCACCCTGAACATTCCGGGATCCAGCAAGATAGCCGTCTTGATGGCCAGGTTCGGAATACCATCCGGTCCCGGCGCTTTGTTCACCTTTAGCGACTTTGCTATCGCAATGAGTTCATCATTCGTCACCGTCGCCTCGTCGCCGACCCCCGTTGTGCCGTTGTCGGTGCCCACGTGGTCACGGGTGTTCGGCTGAGCCGTCCACCCTTCCGTCGCTATGACAGCGTTAAGGTCTGGGATACTGGAACGCTGGTCATGGGACACGTCTACGGCGGCGGGGGGCCATGGACTTGGGTCGTGGCTCGGAAAGAGTCCCCCAACGATCACCTGCAGCAGCTCTGGTGAACGCTCGGTTGGAGCCGCCGATCCTCTGGTTTTGGCCATTACAACCCGGTAGGCGTCACCCCACGGATTCGTATTGGCCTTCTGACACAGACCCTCGAAGCAGGCTCGCTTGCTGGCCTTTATCTCCCTCTTTAGTGCGGCCTTCGCGGCGACTAGCGCCCCTCTACGCTCGATTCTATCGGCGTCTGACCGCGCTCTTTGCACCCTCCGTCTTGCGTGGAGGCATGTTCTTCGGAGGTCGGCGATCGACTCCGTCCACCAATACACCGGCGATCTTCCATTCCTCGGTTTGACTTCCCTCGGCATGGTCGCATCGCACGCTCGTGTAAGTGTCATAACGAGTCTTTCGCCGCAAGGTTCCTGGGTTTCGCGTAAGTTTCGTTCCCTCTCAAGCGCCTCTTTAAAAACCTCTACATCAAAGTAGGACGTCCTCCATCTGCGGGCGAATGGAGTGGATGCTCCTCCTTCCGCACGCTGCCTTGTATTGTGGACGATACAATAACGTACCGCCAAGTGGTCGCTATGGGTGTAGCCATCATCCACCCTCCAATTGCTAATTAGCCCAGGACTGCTAAATGTTATATCGATAATCGATTCCGCTCCGTTTCTATGGTAGGTACTCTTGGTACCCACGTTGGCTAGGTCTACATTGAGCCTAGCCAAGGCCTCCAGAAGAATCTGGCCCCTAGGGTTGGTAAGGCGGCTCCCCCACTCGAGCGCCCAAGCGTTGAAGTCCCCCGCTATTACCAACGGGTTCAGGCCAGTTAGCTCCGTTGTCATCCGATCGAGCATATTGGAAAACTGTTCGATCGACCACCTTGGCGGTGCGTAGCAGCTGCAGAAGAACACTCCATTCACTTTTACAACCACGAAGCCTTCGTTTGTGTTGGACACAACCTCCTGAACCGGGTACTTGCCCGTCGTCCATAATGCCGCCATATTAGACCTGTCCGCAAACCAGTTCCCGTTGCCGGATGGGATGCGGTATGGGTCGGAAATTATGGCGATATCCGATGCCGACTCGCTAACTGTCTGACACAGCAGTTGCTGGGCTGCCTCACAATGGTTCAGGTTTAGTTGGGTTACCTGCATTACGGTTGGCTCGTTGGTATACCCTTAGCGGCTTTTTCCCGCTTTCCCCCGGTCGCCTCCCCCTCGCCCTGCTCCAGTTTAGCGTCCCCGCGCATCGCTTTCAAGACCTCGGAGTACTTTGACGCCTCGGTCTTAACGATGAGGGCCTCTCCGCGGTTACGCTTGCGGGCCACCTGTCGCTTATCTTTTTCTTTTTTGGTTTTATTCCTCTTTTTCCTCACTTTATTCCATGGGGCTTCCCTGCCCCGCCTGGGGTCATCGCTTGTCCCCCTCCTAGCACTGGCATCTGCCTCCGTGCTGGTTATGGCTGTTGTTGTCGTTGGGGCCCTGCCGCTCGGGCCCCCTTCGGCGCTTGAGACAACACGCGAGCTGGTCGACGCGCCTTTCGCGCTGGGCTTAGCGCCGGGGCCTCTCTCTTTGCGAGAAGCCGAAGCTGGTCGCGAGGATGGACCCTCTGACCCCGCCGCCACGTTCGCATAGGTTCGTTTCCCCTTTGGGGCTTCCGACACGATGCGCTTCTTAGAAGCGCCGGGTGCCGTCTCGCCCGGGGACTGCCTAGCCCGCTTGGAGGTCCCCGCCCCCATGGATAGGGTGGACTCTCCGACGGAGACGGATGATTCCGTCTGCGTCTGCTTCGAGGCAATGTCCCTCGCCCTTTCGGTGGCCGCTAGCCGTGCCAACTCTTTGGCACTTTGCTCGGCTAGCAGTTTGGCCTCCAGCTCCTCCCTCTCCTTGCATGCAGCCTGCACTGTCATGCGTAGCCTAAGAAGGCTCAACTTTAGGTCTTTCGCAATGTTGTTGCGCGACGACGTAAAGTCGATGATCGCATCCAACTGCTCCGAGACCTCCATCACCTTAGGAAGGGTTTCCCGCATCCTATCCATGGCCCGGATGAGTCCTGGCCCATCCATGGCCACGCCTAGCTTGGTGCCACCTGCCTCCGATGCCGTAGCACTACCGCAGGTGTCGCTCACGCCCGATCCCACCGTTTTACGCGGTGGGGACCTCACTAGGCCGCCTTTAGCGAACGGATTCGCTCTCTCTTGGGTCTTTTTTGTTTCCTCCATGTTGTTGGGTCCCCCTCCAGCCGCTATCCAAGCCCACGTGGAGTAGTCGCTATTGTGATCCCATGGTTATCTATGCAAGCAGGGAGGCCATGCGAGGGTTGACACGGCCCTTCATGGGGAACCGTGTTCAGAGCCGGATCAGCGCAAGACAGGTATAGGTCATCTGAGCCTACTCCCGCCCGACTGGCGAGGTCGGGCGGTGGAGAATGGAACGTACTGGAGGCCTGCCAGGGTTTTAATGGGACGGAGACGACCTGTGCCGCGGGAACCTCGCCATTTCCTACTCGGTGTCACCCGGCAGTACTGAGGGAGACGACACAGGCGCCAGCCCGAATACAGCGCCCCCCCCGACCCCCCCACACCCCACAAAAAAACCCCAAAAAAATCAATATTTTCCACATACACCCCGGCCCGCGCCCCGGGGGTGGGTGGGCTCCTTTTAAATTCCCGGGGTTCGGGTTCCCCCCCGCCCGGGTCGGTGGTTTTTCTGAGGCGAAAAAATCAGGAATGGAAGTAAAGCCGTTGGTCCCGGCTCATGTGTTGATGAGTGCCATATGTAGGGTCCAGGTGGTGGAGTCGTCTTCCTGGCGTCGGTGGTTGTCACCATGTTGTGAGGAAATATGCCGAAGTAAAATAAACGAATAAAAAAAAGATATACCTAGGAATGCATCTTATATACATATATACAGAAAAAAGTCAAACGATTGAAAATAACTGTGCACTTAGAACAATGAACATTGATTTCACAAGCATACCGTAGACCCAATTTTAGTGCATATTATTTTGAAGGTTCCCAAATATGACCCTTTGTATTAATTACACAGTAAAATGTTAGCGTTGGTTAAATTTTCGATTCAAATGTATGAATATATCGTTGTATAATCTTAAATTGGGTTATCGAAACAAAAACCTAAGTAATATAATATGTGTAGTAGGAAATCTAATATTTTGATTAGGAAATCTTATATTTTGATTATCGAATGTCCGATTTGCATAAGTGAAAATAATTTAGGTGTTTGAATGCTGTTTTATTTCAATTTGTTCAGTGAAATGTCTACTTTTTTCTTCTTCAAGAACTTCAAGCTTATTGCTTTCACAATTCGATTATTGAATGCTCTCAACTTAGTGTTCTAAATGCACTTCCACAGTTATTTATTGAAAGCTTTCGATGCCAGGTACCATTTTTGCATTAGTGTGGCAAGAACAATCATACCTTTTGCCAAAGGAGTCGAAAAAAATTACCTTCACGAAAAATTCCTAGACCAGACCGGGATCAAACCCAGCCATCTCCAGCATGGTGTTACTTTGTAGCTGCGCATTTACCGACTGGGCTAAGGGCTACCCGTCTACATAAATAATACAAATAAACCCTACGAAGACTGCATTTAGTAATAAATCTAGTGGATCAGAATAAGTTGCATCCACGAAAGAACCCAATATGGTGCCTATAAAGCAGCCTTACATCCAAATCTCTCGAATATTCTCATCTTTAACCTGTAATTTGACTAACTTTTAGTAGTTCAGAACAACAAACGTCTTATTTAGCTTATCTTAGCAAGCGTATGAATAGTTGAATGTCGTTTGACATTCTACTTTGACTTCCACTTCTGTTGTATTATTGTTGCATTAGCCTCATTGGAGATAAAATATGATGACGCTGTTTCAACACTTATCGTATGGAAAAATTCTAATCACGCCCAAACATTAGTGTTAATGGCATTATCGGCAGCTAGGGTTAATGATACAACAGGACAGATGTACACGAAAAGAAAAATAATGTTTTGTTGACTACCAGTCTACTAGTAAACTGCAGTACATGCACTATTGTGACATTGAACGTTTAGTGCACTGTATGTACAAGGAGCTTATCGTCATAATGTAATAGGTTGAATCGTGATAAAACTGGCAATGCATGATTTTCTTACATGGATGGAACCAGCACGACTAGTAACGATCTGAACCGGTGACAATGGCAACCTTAGTGTCAGCAAGTCACCGACAGCATTTTGGGCATGGAGCTGGAATCGCTGATTGTTTTTCAATTATTGTTCATATATTCGGTCATTAAAGTTCCCATGGAATCACGTTTTGATGATTCTTTGTTTAGTCTCGAAGAGTAAAAGTTATGGCATGTATGTGGGCCCAGTTGAATATCACGAGACCCAGACGCTGCAGCGCTGTTTGAAATTAGGTTTGTATGCTTTTTTTGACCGGTAAGTCGATGTTTAAAAATTTAACGATATAAGATAAATCGATATCAGATAAAGTTTACTTCGATATAACTTTTTATTTATGTAAACTTTATATTCCTTAAAGTAAGAAAATATATTCAAACTTCTGTATTGTATGAACTGGGTTTAACGTGAATCGATATAAGATAATTTATGCGGCAAAAAAATTTAACATAGATTTTCTTTCTGAATTTATTTGTAATCAGAAGAACTCGAGAATAGCTCAAACATTTAACAATTCAAAAACTAATAACAAGTCGGGCAAACATAATTTGTTTAAATCTATGACAATTTCCTGTACCGAAAACTTATCGAGGACCGAGGTACGCCTATGTAGAGCAGAAAGTATCATAGTCCACTTCTGTTGTTGGCGATAGCGTCGACAATTCCTAATCGTCCCTCTTCGTGACGGCATGCAGTAGAAAGTGATAGTCATTTTTTTTGTGAAACTGTCAACCGACCACAACAACAAAAATAAAAACAGTAACACACAATAATACAATGACAACGTATATTGAAACATGAGTGTTAAAATCAATTCTTATTAAGTTTCTACTTATCCTGTGTTTGCAAATATTGTTTGTTCTTTTTCTAATCAAGGCAAACATTGCATTAGGTCCTAAGGCCAATTGTCAGATTCTCTTCGTCGACTTTCTCTTTGCATTCCCACAGCCTTAGGAAAGCATTTTCTTCTGTTTTAAAAACACGCTACGATAGAGAAATATGTTATTTAGCATCTTACATAATCAACAGTTGAGGAATGGTTTTATATAAAAGTTATTAACACTTTGTTTGCCTTGGAATAATCGACAAGCACGAGACTTAAAATAGCATAGCAGTCTTCGGTGAATCAATTTTACATTCATTCCGTGATAAAAAAAAAGGTCATCCAGATCTTTAACCTATAGCGTACAATGTATTTGAAACTCCTAATTTCGTAGTTGCTGGTCCGTTACTGATCTGAATTTGTGTAATTGCACAGGATGGATGCTTTTATTTTATATCTAGTTGGGAAGTGACAAATTGCTTCGCATTCTTCCGCCCAGTTAGCAGAATAGGTAACCACTGAGCTAGCCAACTGCTCATAACCTCCGTGGTGAAAAAATGTTCTTCACGATCTTCCTCCAATTTACACCTGAGTTTTTACGCTTCATTATAGGTAACTAGGTTTGATATCTCTATTTGCAGGATATTCACATTATTTACGAGTTAACGGTGATAAGGTCATGCCGGACTATTCGGGGTGCGGTGCAACTGGCGTTCGATGTTCTGTTGCTTGTTGGAGCAGTCCCATGCTTTTGGCAGATAGTGCTAGTTACATACTTTTAGCGTATCGTTAACCAAAACGAACCTTGCTGCTAAACTTTTCCCAACTATACAACATCCCAGTGATTTCTCGTGGAAGTGCAGAGGATTTCTCGGCTTCCTTCAAAGCGAGTATCACGTCATCACGTTCCTTCCCGAGCAGGAACGAATAACTTGATAACTGGCCTTGGTCTTTAAGAGCGCTGCATAAGAAGTAAAATACCTGAGGATAATACCCTAAAATTGTTCCCACAATGTTATGCGAATTCCAAATTGAGGTAAGACAATACCAAAATAGTACCTCTCAGGTATTACCTCCTATGCTGTGCTCTTTAATACCAAGGCCAGTTATCAAGATCAAAATTAGGTATTAATATGTTATTTTCTCCTGCTCGGGTTTTCATTCCTTACTTGCCCAGCATTTGGGCACGGCCGGCGGTGGTATTGCATTATAATGGGTCACCAGTTTTTACACATTGAGGATGTATGTTAGTCCCAAATATCATCTGTTGGTTCTTTGTGTGCTGATCTGGCAATAACGGAGTAGCATCCGTGGGCGGTCAATCATGCTCATTATAGGTAACTAGGTTTTTTCCATGTAGAAAGGATTAATTTGATCGCTGGAGAGGTATTGTTGGGTGTGGTGTGAAATAGGGGAAGTTGCTGAGAGATTTTTTTGAAGATCAGCAGAGGAGGAATGTCTTGAACGAACATAACGTTTGCATTTAAAAAATGGACAAAAATTGCCGATTTTTCATGGGTTTACCTTCACCCGCACTGACAAAACTACCCATGCAGCATCAATCATAGTAACCCATGAGTAGGCAGACAAAATTTGACAGCTCTATCAGTCGAACTCTAACCGTGATGGCCAAAACAGTGAAGCAACTCCGTTCAGAAGTGTGCGCGTTCAAAGAACGGCACCCCGCCGCGTCGAAAACGGACATCGTGCGGCACTTTGTGGACGCCGGATACGCCTGTTCCGGCATCTACAAAATCTTGGCACTATTAAACAACAATCAGAGCATCGAAAGAAAGCCCGGTTCTGGACGGCCGACGACCCTGAGCGACAAGAAGCTCCAAAGGATGCTGAAGAGGAAGACCGAGGGAAAAGTGGCTACATCGCTGCATGCGCTTGGCCGGGAGATCGGTTCAACCGGCCAAACAGTGAAAAAGTACCTGGCGAACATGAACATACATGTCAGGAAGCGAAAGTCACGTCCACTGGTTTCGGAGCTGCAGGCAATGACGCAGCGGCAGCGGCTGAATAAGATGGTCAACTCGATTTTCCCGGCGAATCGCGACGTGGCGGTGGTGATGGACGACAAGACCTATCTCACCCTGAATGGCAACGACTGGCAGGGCACTTCGTATTTTACTTCCCCCACGAAGGAAGTGAGCTACGAGGTGAAGTTCATTTCACACACCAAGTTCCCCAAGATGGTGCTGCTGTGGCTGACAATCAGCGAGAAGGGGATGTTAAAGACGCTCTTCTTTCGCTCCGGACTGGCCGTGAACGGGGAAATTTATAGTACGAAATGCCTGCCGGAAGTTGGGCCGTTCATCAAGAAATACCATAAGGGTGAAGACGCGGTGTTCTGGCCGGATCTGGCGTCGGCCCACTACTCGAAGCGATCGTTGGAGGAGAATGGAGCGGCTGAATATCGATGGGATAACCCGCTCAACGTCTCCCAGCTGCGTCCCATCAAGAATTTCTGGCCCAACCTGAAGCGTAAGATCTACTCCAACAATTTTGTCGCGAAAACTGAGGAGGAATTGATAAATAAACGAAGAAAGAACTCAGAAACATGCCTACACGTATGTTTTCGTCCGCCATGGCGAATGTTCCGGTTATGTGCCGGTAGGCCGTTCGCAAGGGTGTAGAATTTTTTTGCAAGTAAGCTTAAATAATTACCTTTCATGGGAAATTTATCAAAAGCAATTATCTTTCTTAGCTTTTTTTTTATCACCATCCGAAAAAAGTCCATTTTTAATGCAAACGTTAGACTTAGGGAAATAAGGGTAACGGGATGTAATGTTAGCTCCTTCATTCGGCCTATATACCAAATATGCCATTAATTCGTCGATAATTAACAAAATTATGTTGCTTAACCAATTTATTTCGAAGCAATTGAGACATTATTAATCAATTTGTTCACTTCCACAGAATTTTCAATTCCCTTAACTTTTTAGACATCATAACTTCACTGGTTAAGCTGAACAAATTATCTCCACGATCTTCTAATGATCTTAATTTGACTAAACCGAGTAATAAAGCCTAGATATACAGGTAATTGTCACACGTTATTAACTAACTGTTCACATAGATAAAATAACAATGAATCAACCAGAAAACCGTAGACCCAATGTTAGGGACATTTTTTTTTCTATGATTCCCAACTATGGCCTATTGTATTAGTAACGTAGTAAAAATGTTGTTATTGGTAAAGTTTTAATGGAAATATATGAATTTATGGACGTTCATTCTTCAAATGGATCATCTTAACACAACCAAAAGAACAAAATCTGTGTAGAGTGAATTATAATGTTTTCATTATCGAATGACCGATAAATCATATGTGAAATCACTTAAGTGTTTCAAAGCAGTTTTAGTTAAGTTTGTTTTGATAATTTTTTTGTTTTGGTTAGACCGAATACAGCTGGCAACGCCAGAAATCAGAAAACAAAAGAAATCCGTACAAAGACTACATTCAATAACAAATCTATCGAATGGGATGAAGTTGCATCCATGGTTAGACCCAATTTGGCTTATAGACTGACATTCATATCCCTTAAAAGTACAATACAATGAGTTGAGTAACTTTTCGTGATGCATACTACCAAATGGCTTATTACACTTATCTAAGCAAGTGTATAACTAGTTAAATATCGCTTCCAGCTCAAGTACAGTATGAGTTAAAATAAAAAATGTAATCGATCGTTCCATATTAGGCTGATTCAAGGGACACATACCCTACATTTATATTGGAGGCTAACCGATACGGAAGTTAAATTAAATTGTTGATCAAAAATCAATAACGTTCGATTCAAATGTGCACCGATGTAGCTGTCAAAGTCATACAGTTATGCTATCTAGATAAATTTATTTTGTCCACAATAGATCAGATACGAATTAACTCAAAAGATTTACACGCGTGTGCGCGGCTTAGCTCAACGTTTTCAGCGAATGTCACACTGAAAATATTTTTTCGTAAATTCGCTTACACAGAGAAAAGTTTGATAGTAAATTTCACCATTATTGGGCGTTATTGTATAGTATGGAAGTTTAGTGAATTTGAACCGACTTTGATCATGGTGAAAATCACCATTAAAAATAGTTGATTCAACATATAGAAGAGTTCTGTAACCATGACCATAGTCAAGAATACCATGGACGTGGAGCCTACATGGATTCATTATATACAATAGTCATCTTACATATGTTTTGTTATTCCTTTATTATCGAGATTTTCAGCCCTGTGCTGGTTCATCTCCCGTCGTAGTTACTCAAATACCTTTTGGGGGGCGACCCCGGCGTAGTGGTTAACATCCATACCTCTCACGCCAAAGTCACGAGTTCGAATCTCACCCCCGGAAAAGTTACGAAAATGCCCAAAAGCGGTGTTTGAGTGACTACGACTGGAGATGAACCAGCCCGAGGCTGAAAATCTCGATAATCAAGGAACAAAAATAAAATACCTTTTGAGTAATTTTGTAACTTGTCTGGGGGTGAGATTCGAACTCGTGAATTTGGCGTTAGAGGTATGGATGTTAACTACTACGCCGGGGTCGTCCCCTTCATCTTGCACATGATTTAATTGTAGGTACTACCATGGAACTATTCTCAGTGTACGAGCGTTTCGTAAAAACAGATTTCGTACATTGAATACATGTCTCCTTTATTGTATGTACCATTCGTACAGCTTGACATCAGCAAAATGCTTGCGTTACCTCTTATTCGTACAATGCACGAAATTATTATTGCATGGACCAGCCAATTGCTGCCTCTATTCTATCGTAACCAGTGCTGTAAAAAGTCATTTCGTGCAATAGGATAAATTTAACGATAACTTGGTTCATCAGCTGAATTTATGAATATGGTGTATGAAAAAAGTGTAGGTTTCGACAAATTCTACAACTTTGTCTCACAGTGTATTGTCCTAACTGGTAAATAGAACGTGTAATATTCACTGTCATATTCAGATGATATTCATTGATGAATATCATTTGAATATTCAGATATTACGCTCTCACGTCTTAGGTTTTAAAGTTAGAACAATGCATTGTGAACCAAATATATGAAAATCTTCAAGAACAACAATTTCATCATGCGTGCTATTGTGAAAATCAGCTTCTGGAACGAGTTGTTGGCAAATTTAGCGCATTGGGCTGAAATGACTATTTACAGCACTGATCGTAACCGAACATGTTGGTGTTGTCACCAAAAAGTCATGCTGTGGCGGCGATTGCAAAATCGAAAGCAATAACATCACATGTTCTGCGGATTCCTTTGCGTCTACGAACACAAGACACGCCGAGGACTTGGCGTGCCCAAACTTCCTCAGGCACTGTCTAAAGCAACCTGGCCTGACAGGATCTGCGTCAAATGGAAGTTAACTTAAAGGATAGCTCCGGATTTAGTCGATGTAGAGTATATCTTTTGTACCACCACGTTGATGGAAGCACTCTGCGTCAGCGATGTCCAAACACTACACTGCACGCCGAGCTATTTTTTACCACGCTAGCGCGTGTATTAAATTCGCCACTTTGACTTCGTGCTTCCAGACTTACACGCAACGCAGTGGGTACAACACCAATGCCAGTGCTCGTGTTTTGGCTTCAGACATCGTGTATGATGTTTCGGCAAACACCACAGCCGAGTGTTTCCGATTGTGTCCGATTGCGGAATACACGCGTGGTAAATTTATTTTATTTCTACCCATGAAGCACGGCACTAAACTCAATCAACTTATGCACCCGTCACCCAACAGCCAAGAAAACAAACCTATAAGTCAAATTATCAAACTTTTAGAATCATCCGACGAGCAATGCTCTATCCGTGGTAACCAGTGTCATACTGGGTGTACGTTTCTTGTGATCGTAACCACTCGGCTCGGGTGTTTTCCTAAAAATCAAGACAAGGTGTCTGAAGCGAAACACGAGCGTGTACACTCGTGTCGCGTCCATTGCGTTGCGGGTTCATCTAAGAGCACGAAACTGAAGTGGTAAATTATAGCCACATGGTGGTGTGTTTGCAGTCAAGTTCGGCTCTCGTGCAGAACGGTTTGGTGTTTTCACCAAGGCTGCTCTGCATCCTCTTTTATGATGTTACCAATGGGCAGCATACCCGCTATGACGCAGACTGCGTCACGTGACACGGTGACCTGTGCGTACTATCCTGCTTACCTAGGTAGCTCTTAGTACTTAACAAAGTGACCTACGCCGGTCCACCATACCTGAGTATGAACAAAGCAACACTAGCCAGGAGCTTGAAAGCCTTCTTGAAGGGTGATGTAGTTCGTGAAACCGGCAATCTTAACCCTGTTCGGAAACTTCAATCTCAACACTTGTTTATTGTTTTCCAAAGTATCGAGCCCAGGCAAGAACTTTGCGTAACTGCTAAGATGATTTCGACACATTCCTTACCGTTTCTGTATTGTAAACGAGTACACGAATCTATAAGTCGTTTTACAGAATCCTGTACAGGTACCCAGGAATTCGGAAGCATTGGATCGAGTTGGTCACAGCCTCCCAATTGATGCTATTCAACGCGTTTCCAGGCATCTGGAACGACTTCCTCGTCCATACATCTTTGCATTACTACCCTAAACATTTCGGGAGCCAGCAAAATAGCCGTCTTGATGGCCAGATTGAGGATACCATCGGGTTCTGGCACTTTGTTCACCTTGAGGGACTTTGCTATCACAATGCGTTCGTCATTCGTAACCGTCGTCCTCTGCGGTGCCGTTGTCATCTTCGACGTCATTTTGGATGTTCGCTGTGTGCCGACCACCATGACAGCGCTGTAGTCTGGAATACTTGGTCTGGAACATTGCACGGAGGCATGTTCTACGGAGGTTAGCGATCAACTCTGTCCACCAGTACACTGGTGACCTCCCATCTCTAAGTTTGTCCTTCCTAGGCACAAGCATGGAAAAAAGCATTCACTCGCATGAGCACCACCGATATAAAATAGCAACCCTCGGTTGCTAACAGAATAGTGAACGAGTGTGATGTTTCCTATCAAACGGTTCTACACGAATCCTCGAATAAGAAAACAGTAGAAATAATAAACGAAGAAAACAGAATCATTCGAAACAAATTTTCATCTTTACGTTATACCTGAATGAATGCGTTACCACTGAACGCAAGCGATTTGAATACACTGAACGAGATAAATTTGACTCAGTGAATGCAATCAACTGGAATGATCATAGCAGAGATACGGCTTAATATGACGCTTTATGTTTTTTTGTTGCATTTGATTACTTAACATCATGTTAGATCATTATTTGAAATGTTAAATCATGTTTAAGGCATGATTTGAAGAAATGAGTGTGATTCAATCAATCTCGCTCAGCTGTATCAAAGTGAATGCAATCGATAATGATTCAGATAAAAAATAGGCACTGAGAAATCGTCCACACTGCTTCAGTCCGATTCATTATACGATCAGCTGCCAATTTTGCTCAATTCTGTTTTCGACGAATAGAATGGAAGCAGAATCGTAATGAACAGAATAGGAATAACTCACACGTGGTACGGCTCACTTCTGACGGTAGATGCGTATGAGTGAGGAATGAGTGCAAAGTGAACCGATTTTTCCCATGCTTGCCTAGGCATGATTACGTCGTACACACGTGATAGTAGCGCTACGAGTTGAACACCACACGGTCCACACATTGAGCCTAGCCAGGGCCTCTAGCAGAATCTGGCCTATTGGGTTGGTAAGGCGATTCCCCCACTCGAGCGCCCAGGCGTTGGAATCGCCCGCTATTACCAACGGATTTCGGCTAGTTAGCTCTGTTGTCATCCGATCAACCATTTGTGAAAACTGGTCAATCGAGTATATTGGCGGCCCATAACAGGTGCAGAAGAGCACTCCATTCACTTTTACAATCGCGAAGCCCTCGTTTGAGGGGAACACAACCGCCTGAACCGGGTAATTGCCCGTCGTCCGTAATGCCGCCATATTGGACCTATCCGCAAGCCTGTTGTCGTTACGGTATGGGTCGGTTTTGATCGCAATAACCAATGCCCACTCGCGAACTGCCTGACACAACAATTGCTGAGCTGCCTCACAGTGGTTCAGGTTTAGTTGGCTTACCCGCATAGTGATTAGCTTATAGGTTGGCGGTTTTATTAGTTGGAACCAAATTGGCTCTGTAGCGGACAGGATCGGATATTGGCTTGTCTTTTGATAATGCCCTTATACTTGATGCTGTTATTTGAATTGTAATAGGATTTCCTGATCGTTGGGAATACTTTCGAACTTTTGTGGTTGACATTAACAGTTTTTCACAATTATATCGCTGTAAAGCAAATGAACAGTTTTTGAAGTTTATATCTGTAGATGAAATCTGTTTTTTTTTTTGCATAGCTGGTTTGAATTGTTTTTAAATAAATCATCTAATAGATAAATCGTCTAGCTCAAACCTTTGTATGGGTAAGTGGCGGGATCATCATCATCATCATCATGTATTTGATATGCTGCACGCATAAATATTAGCACAAAACAAAGTAATTGGACGTCAATGGCGTCATCTAACTGAATTATTTCCAGGATCCTTTCTCGTACTGGCTGCGTTTGTATGAGATTAGATTAGATTAGATTAGATTAAATTAGATTAGATATTATACATATTCGGTATCGTTTCCTTTCCATTACAAATTCATCCCTAAAAATCATCACCACTTCTTACTTCAGGTGAACCGCAAGTAATCGGTCCATTCATAATATAGAAGATAAAGTCATCATTACCACAAAAGTTCAACTCAGTGGACGCAGTGGTTCCACGCCCCGACAAAAAAAAAGTCATCATTGTTATATAAAAAAGTTAAATATAAAAATAGATCGATTCTACACATTCTTAACTTCTCCAACATGAATTTGCTTTACTGCTATTGTTAACGAAATAAAGTTTGATCAGCTGATGAAAAATAGAATTTTTGCTCAACTGAAGAATTTTTTAAAATTTTGCGCCTAAAAATTTGATGAAAATGTTTTTTTTTTTTACTTTGGATAAGCATGTAAGTCTGACATCAGATGAGTAAAATATATTTAAGTGTTCTTCTCTTTTGACAGCTGCGATTGTCAGTGGCAGCGTTTTAGTATGGCGCAGTAAAATCAAACACAACTAATATACTAATCTACTAATGATACATTTACCCTATAGCATAGAGATCAATAGAAAAAAACCACACTACAGTGTTCAACTTCCGACACAATACAAAATCGTATCAGGATTGAATGTGGTAGCACATATCGATTTTTAGAATATTAGGAAGTTGATATAGAAATAACCTCTTATTACAATGTTCTTCTAGTTCTGTATTGCATAAGTCATCCCCAGTGAGAGGTCATTGACCCACCCACCCACGCAGAGTTAGTAAAATATGCCTAGAGCGTGAGAAATTGCACAATCACGCTGCATCTAAACATGTTACAACCGATACCGCTAATTTTCCGTCGGTAAACGATGATGACGACGATGACTTCGAACACGTCATCAGCCGCCTAAGTGCACGCTATTGCCCATGAGGTGCGTCAGCTGGGAACATACAGTAATAATTATCCAACCGATGCGACGGAGCTACCCAAGAAGTGGAAAATTGTACACAGCAATTTTCCCCATGGCACGCTAGAATGCATAACCGTTCCACTGAAATAGTGCTCGTCATTCCGACCGGTAGACAGCCCTCTCCTATGTGTAAACGTTGGAAACGACTATAAATAAATTAATTGTGAGTTACTGGTCGCACTAAATAATTGCAAGGGGGTTTCCTCTAACCGGTTTGTTGCAACAAAGAGAACTTTGTACTCAGCTGTGTTGATTCAGCTTCCTAGAACCTATGCATCAAATTCAATTAATATATGTTCGATCATTTGTTTGATTGTTTCAGGAAATCTGGAGTGGAAGGCACAATTCACCTGAACAGAAAAGCTTCATGCTACATCACACAAGAAGACCACCACCAACCGCTGTTATCGGTTGAAGAACTGATGCACATTGCTTGCCAGCTAAAAATCAAAGGAAAAGCTAATTATAATGAAACAATATCGGATGTGCTGTCCGACTTGAACCTCAATCACCGAAGGAATGTAACTGCCGATAGACTGAGTGGAGGCGAACGGAAACGTCTCTCTATTGCACTGGAGATGGTGGCAAATCCAGCGATATTTTTCCTGGACGAACCTACTAGTGGGTTAGACGAAGTAACTGCTGCAACCTGTGTTCGACTGTTCCGAGATCTTGCCAAGCAGGGACGTACTGTGGTTTGTACGATCCATCAGCCTTCTGCCAGTATCTTTGCCCTATTCGATCATATTTATGTAATTGCACGAGGATCATGCGTGTTTCAGGGTAGCCCTAAGGCGGTTGTACCGTTCCTTTCTAATCTGCAAATTGAATGTCCAAGGCATTACAATCCAGCTGATTTCAGTAATAGCGCCTTACATGTCTATACCTTCTAGTTTCGAGATTCATTTTTGTGTCTTGTTTCAGTAATCGAAGTCTGTGATAACGACTCGCAAGATGTTATTCCTACCCTCTCTGAAGCAATGCAAAATGGCAAAGCTATCTGTACCAGGCAACAACTCCCAGCGGCTATCACATCTACCTCAGTGGTGGACGAGGAGCCCAGTTCACTGGAGCCCATAACCGACTTCGTAATCAAACCAACCGTTACGTCAATGATCTTGGAACAGCAACGACCAAAAGTATCAACGTTGGTTCAGAAAATGAAGCAGATTACCCGATTTTTCCACAGCCCGCATGCAGTGTCAGGGTTTGTTCAATTTTGGGTCCTTTTTCGGTTAATGTGGACCAAAACGATGCGAAGCCGAACGGTACTTTGGATACAGCTGTGTCATCACATAATTTGTGCTATATTTATCGGTTAGTAGTTCTTAATATTATGTTTTGTTTTATTTTTACTTCATTTGTTATTTTTCTCATCGTAGGACTTATCTTTTTAAACGCCGCGAATGATGGAGCTCGAATGTTTGATCATCTCAAATTTTGTTTAGGTGTTTGTTTCTTCTTCTGCTACACTCAAGTGATGGTTCCAATTCTAAGTTGTGAGTATTTTTAGTTTAATTTGAACACATATTTTATTCCAACCTCAAATGTTTATAGGCTTAAGGAAATTAAAGCGTGGCAAAGAATGACTTTTAAAAATGGCCAACGCAGTCCTCAGTATTCTTTTTTTTACGAGATGTGATTAGAGTTGATCTATTGCATTTATCTTCGCAATTTTGATAATAAGAGGGTATTATGTAATCAAAATAAGCGTCACGGTGTTTCCAAGTGAAACTCTCGAAATTTTTTCACTACCAAATCCAGTATCGATTACCTGAAATTCAAGTATGGGTTTCATGTTATCCACATAAATCGACTCTCTACGACGCAATAACACGAATACTAAGTGAATTGTCACTGCATACAGGGTGCAGCAGAAAATAATGCGAAAATGTTCAAACTTGAGTATTGGGTTAATTCGTGTAGCTAGTGACTAATTTCTGTCAAAAGTGTATTTGTTTATGTTTACTTTCAAGTGCTGCATCCAAACATTCTATTTGTTTTATTGCAAATTCGTCAAAATGTTCGCGAAAGAAGTGATCACCAGTTTGTTGCTCGCCCAGAAGAAGCCGAAAGAGATTGCCAAGGTGGTAGGGTGCCATTTGGCAACAGTTTACCGCATAAAAAAGTCCCTGCAGGATGGTCCTAAGCAGCGAAAGCCGGGAAGCGGACGTCCGCGCTTTGTACGCACGCCGAACGTGATCAAATCGGTCCGTGCAAAAATTGCTCGCAACCCGGTGCGTTCCATAAGAAAACTTGCTAAGGAAGCCAATATTTCGGAGAAATCCATGCGGAGAATCATCAAAGAAGACCTGCATGCATCTTCCAGAGCCAGAGTGAAACGCCACTTGATTACGGACCGGGTCAAGGAACTACGAGTGACTCGTTCCAAGAGATTGCTTTCCTTGTTGAAGAAGGAAAAAATGATAATCCTGTTCTCCGACGAAAAGCTTTTCAGCATCGATGCTGTGGCCAACAGCCGCACGGACCGGTTCATTTCACCGCAGAAAATGAAGAACGTTCCGGAAAAAGTGAAATTCAAATTTCAAACCAAACATCCGGCTAGTGTCATGATGTTTGGCTTGGTGGCGTCCAACGGTTTGAAAATGCCGCCTGTTTTCATTGATGCAGGAGTTAAAATCAATACCGAAGTGTATATCGGTATTTTAAAGGACCAAGTGCTTCCCTGGGTGAAGGCCAACTTCTCCGAGGACCAAAACGTTGTCCTACAGCAGGATGGAGCACCGTGTCACACGTCTAATCGAACCCAACAATGTTTGAACGTTAACATGAAGTTTTGGCCGAAGGATTTGTGACCCCCCAGCAGTCTAGATCTTAATCCGTTGGATTATTCGATTTGGGCATATGTTGAAGCACGAGCCTGCAAAACATCACACCCTAGTGTGAAAACCCTGAAGTCAACCATAACACGCAAATGGCAGTCAATGTCGGAGGACTACGTCCGAAAGGCATGCTCTGGCTTCCGGCGTCGGCTCGAGGATGTTATCAATAAAAATGGAGGAAACATTGAATACATTTGTTTAAAAGGACTTTATAAAGATAACTGCACTCGAAAATGTTGATATTATTGCTTGAATTAGTTGAAAATGAAATTTGAAAGAAATGGAACAAATTTTCGCATTATTTTCAGCCGCACCCTGTATGTATCTTTTTAACTGTTTTTTGTTAGAGGAATTTTTAATTACGTGGTCAGATGAAACTCATTGCTGATATTTTGACCATTTTGATATAATGGTCCAAACTTTTCAGAATTATTGAATTGCTGAGTTACCGTTTGGTAATATATCATAGCCATTCTTCCGGATTAACTGTTGTACAGACGGTGAATGCTACAGAAAAAAGAACATGGAATATGACAATTTTGGCAATCGGACTTTTTGCAGACAAACCAAAAGTTCATCCGATCAGTTGAACGATTTGTTTATATAATGATCAATAGTGTATCTAGGTCCAACCAAGTTAACTTAACGGTAGAGCATAGTCAACAGCTCCTTACACTCAAAAACATCGACACGTTGTTTTCACGTGAAATTTCACGTAACTTTCACCTGAACACGTAACCAAATCTTCTTCAGTAAAATCAGGTGAACATTACGAGTCAGTGAATTGTACGTAAAAAATCACGCAACATTTATGTGATTTTCACGTAGAATGTGGATTTACGTGGAAATCACATAACTCTTACGTGAAATCCACGTGTTTATTACTGGTTTTGGCAGCGGACGAAAATTACTTGCGTTTCAATCAAGTCAGATGTAGATTAGCTTCAACACCCCTTCTTGTTGTTTGGCTTGAAGATGTAACAGCAATCCGATCCTTCTACAGAAATCTTAATGTTTTGTAGTAGGCAATGGTTTTGTTAGTATATCAGCCTCCTGATAACGAGTTGGAACATACACTGAAACAATATATTTCACTTAGCTACTACTGGAAGCACATGTAGATATTTTCCAAAACTAAAATCAGTGATTTTTACATGAATATCACATAGAAAAAGAAATTCTAATCATTTACATTTCAGTAGACACATTAGATTTATTTGATTTTGCGAAGCATTTTCCACTGCCTGAATCACATGAAAGTTAAGTAAATTTCTGATGGATATTTTTTTCTGAATATGTGATTTTTTATTTGGGTGTAAGTGATCCTGATTTTATCTTGAATTAAAGTGTGTACGGAATCAAATTGCGACACACACAAATATTCGGCAAAATTCGCCCGTTCAACCAATCATCTTCAAACTTTCAGGGAGTAAAATAAAACATGTTATGAATATTTTCCAATGTTCGTTTTATTCCATTTAAATTCCATATCCAAATGCACGAACCTTCTTCTTTACACTACTCATAAGGTCCTGTACAACATTTGGACCAACTTTTTTTTGCGTGGCAATCCATTTTTTCTTCATATCCTCCTCCGATTTCACTTCCTTGGATGCTGACCGCAGTTCCGGTGCGTTCGGGGGGTTGGGATGCTTCGGCACGAAATTGACCTCCTTAACCTAGTACCACTCCAAAACCTCTTTCGAGTTATGGCACGAGGCTAAATCTGGCCAGAAAATCGTAGGACCATCGTGTGACCTCAGAAGAGGAAGTGGACGCTTTTGGAGGCATTCCTTTAGGTACACCTGCCCATTGACCGTTCCATTTGTCACGAATGGGGTGCTCCGTTTTCCACACGAGCAAATTGCTTGCCAAATCATATATTTTTTGGCAAACTATGACATCTTCTGCTTTCTAACGTCCTCAAGGACATCGAATTTATGATGAACAGTGAAAAACTGGAGCCCCGGAAGCTGCCGGAAGTCTGCGTTTACATACGTCTCTTCATCCATAACGAGGCAAGGTGGTTTCGTCAACATCTGGGTGTAGAGCTTCCGTGCACGTGTTTTACCTACCGTATTCTGCCGTTCATCGCGATTAGGCGCCTTTTGGACTTTGTACGTGTGTAGTCCTTCACGTTTTTTCGCATCTTGCACGAAAGTTTTGGTTAGATTCAGTTTCTTCGCCACATCTCGAACTGAACTGTTGGGATTCCTCTTGAAAGCTTGAACTACCCGCTTGTGATCCTTAACACTATACGGAGATCCATTTTTGCCACTTTTTTCTTTCCGATCGATGGTCAAACGTTCGAGGTACCGATTTAAAACACGAGACACCGTAGAATGTACCATACTCAGCTTCCTGCTGATGGCACGATGAGAAAAATCCGGATTTTCGAGGTACGTGCGCAAAATTTCTTTGCGCCGCTGCTGTTCTTCCGACTCCATCTTCGCAACAATTGCACATCTGCTAGTGAAACTTACACAGCGTAAACAAATACACATTGAACTAATTCCACCCAACATTTCAATACCCAAACCAACAAAACTAAAAACCCCCAAAAACTTACTTTCTCAAAAAACCAAAAAATAAGTAATTTTCCACATGTTTTTTTTTATCTCCCCATTTCATTACATTATATCTCCACTTCCCCACACCAAAAATCCCCGAAAAATTTTGCACCCCCAACAAAAACCCAGCCCCCCCCTTTTCAAAAGGCTTGGAATTGCAAATACAACTGTGTCTCGTGTAATAAGAACCTTCAAGGAGCGTCTGAGTGTCCAAAAGAAGGAAGGGAGTGGTCGTAAAAGTGGTCCAATGGACAGTAAAATGGCCAGGAAAGTCGTACAACAATTCAAGAACCGTCCAAACATGTCAATTCGAGATGTCGCTAAAAAGTCTAAGGTGTCAGTCGGTTTTGTGCAGAAAACCATGAAGCGTGCTGGGTTACATGTTTACAAAGTGCAAAAAGCCCCAAACCGGAATGAAAAACAAAACATCACTGCGAAAACCCGCGCCCGGAAACTTTACACGAAGCTGCTCACCAAATCCGGTTGCATCGTGATGGATGACGAAACATACGTCAAGGCCGACTTCCGTCAACTTCCTGGGCAAGAATATTTCGTTGCCAAGTCGAAGTTCGATGTTCCGGAGGATGTTCGAAAGAAGAAACTATCGAAATTTGCAAAGAAGTTTCTAATCTGGCAGGCGATTTGCGGATGTGGTGAAATAAGTGCTCCCTTCATCACTTCCGGAACAATAAACGGTGCGATTTACACGGAAGAGTGCCTTAAGAAGCGTCTCTTGCCATTCATTAAGAAGCACAAAGGATCAACTCTGTTTTGGCCTGATCTAGCATCCTGCCACTACGCTCGAAACGTATTGGAGTGGTACCGAGCCAACGGAGTCAATTTTGTGCCAAAGGATATGAACCCACCAAATTCACCGGAACTTCGTCCAATTGAAAAATTCTGGGCAATTATGAAAACGGAACTTCGCAAACATCCCAAAACTATAAAAACAGAGCTAGAATTGAAGAAAATTTGGGTAAAAACAACAAAAACACTGGGAAAATCGGTTGTACAAAATTTGATGGGTGGAGTGAAAAGGAAGGTGCGGGCATTCGGGATGGGAGACGAAATTGAATAAAATAAATGTTGTAAATCAAAACTCATTAGTAGTTCTTCATTCCCTGAACATTTCAAGAAAATCCGATAATCAGTTTAATTTTGATGAGTATATATGTGTGTGCCATTTTTATCGAATACACCTTTTAAGACCCTGGAGCAACATGACAAGCATCAGCATCACTCCAATAGCTATCCTTGAAATGTTACTAGAACAGTATAAAGAAAAAATATTGCATCATGTCTTATAAAATAATATCTTTTATTGAAATTTTAAATTTTTAGGACTATTAGGATATTAAAACATATCGAATTTTTACTTATTTATCAGTATCTGTAATTTGTAATTCCATGTACATCATTCAAGTTTGAAATTTGAGTAAATTAGCATTTTTTTTTTTTCTGTAATGCTATATCAAGAAGGTGGGATCATTCCATAAGCAAAATGCCATTTTTTACTAAATACGACCAGGGCATCGTCCGCTGGCTATTGCCGCGGGTATTGTGGGTTTCCCAGATACCCGGTTCAAGCTTTAGTTGGTGACGGTGGCCCTTCCATTCCTGAGTTGTAAGTGTGAATAAGGGCGTCTATGTAATGTTTTGCTGTACCTATTGTGGACTCCCAGTACCTCCCATTTCCCCAAAAGCTTTGAGGGTAACTTGTCTTACCTCAAAAGTTCTCCTTTTTATTGTATTGTATTGGTCATTTGGAAGTAAAAAAATTTAACTACTGATACTAATAGCACTTTATTGAAATTTTAATACAACAAATTTGTAGGTTTTTCTGATCAAATGGTGTATGATGAAGTCACTCTGTTCAGTCGAACGAAAGTTATTTACGTTCAAAAACCTTTCAGAGCGTTACGGTTAACTCATTTTTCAAAATTTTGAAATGACTCCCGGTATAGAAAAGAGAAACTGAAAGTTCCTTTTTACCCAAACATTTATTTCATAAGAATGAGTATGAAACTGTAGTGTAGTGTTTTTTATTAATGAAATAAAAATAAAATTTTTGAATTCAACTCTTTAATTTATGTAACGGAAAATTGACTCTGCAATTCATTGTAATTCAATCATTATTTTTAGACAAAGAAAAAATAGTTTGTTGAATTTATCAATTGAAAACTAAACTTTGATTTTAGAATACAAAACTGGAAACAACGGTAAAGGGGATAAAACTACAGAAAATAGTGTCATCAATGCGAATGTTTCAATCTTAAGTGTCACTTCATAACTATGAAACAATATGGTAAGAATACATAGAATCCAAGAAATAGATGCAGAAATGTTTACATAATCACACATATAGCGAAAATGACATAACTCACTCGCTTATTACGTCTTTTCGTCGAAAGAAGTCTAATTTTGTAAAAAATAAAAATTTACAGACTTTTTTAGACATTCCCAGACATTTCAAATTTTTGTCGCAGACATTTTAAAAAAATATCTGGCATCCCTGACGGAGACAAAAACAACACTCAACAGAACAATGAGGTGTAAAGTGCAATTTATGATAAAATGTCTCTTAAAACTAGTAAATCTATCCTAAATAAGTGATTGAGTTTACATATACGAAGGTTATAGCTTAAAGCTAATCTTAAAATAGAATTGGTCTGACTTCTTGTGTGAACCGATTGAGTGAATTGATAGATTCAGGCTGAAGGAAATCCCGGACAAGCGGTCAGGCAAAACAAATGTACCGCCTCACGACAGTATTGCATTGCCTGTCGCCTTCTCAACCCTGACAGCCTCGCAATTGAGCTCGACAATTGAGGACGACAGCCCACAGTGAAGTGAACCAGTCATGCGACATTCAACGTTGCCGTCTTTTACTGTACACGATATGCTTGTTCGTGTTTATCTTTTTTGTTTTTTGGTCTTTGACGGCCTCGGTTATTCATACGTTAAGGCCTGAATACACACGCGGCATTGTGATGCCTTCTTGGCGAAATTTGTCAGTACCTTCTTGATACCTTCATGTGGCCCTTCTAGCACGTACCGCCTTCCTGCCGCCTACACGGAAGGTACAATCACGCCGTGTTGAGCTCCGCCGTCTTCACGCCTTCTTGTTGTCACGCCGTCCAATTTTTGGTTTGCGTTTACACGGAAGGCGGGAGATGCCAATACAAGAAGGCATGCAGAAGGCGTGATCGACAAATGTCAGTTTCAGATGTTGCTTTGTTTACTTTCTGGCAAGAGTGATTTCAAGCGATTCGATTTTTGTCTTCAATAAATCTGATAAATCGTCAAAGACTCGTGATTGAAAACTCGCCCAATCAATCCACCACGGTCATTTTGTAGAGGAAAAGTTCACCTATCTGATAGAATTGGAATTGGCTAACATGGGTAGCCTTTATGCCACGAGAAATTTACGGAAGAAGCCGTAGTTTACGTTTGTCAGTTAGGCCCTAATGAATAATATAATATTTATGAAATGGAGAAGATTGATGTGTTCGATGTAATAACCAGGGGGCATTCAGTTATAGGAAACGAAGCGAGTGTTAAAGAGCAAGATGATTTGTGCTGCCATGCCTGTCATGCTTTAGCATTGATCTATTTGTTTTGATGGGCCACATTTAGACAAACATTTTTCATTATGGCCTAACTGACAAACGTAAACAATAAAAAACTATAAGGGACAGCCCAATGGGGTTGTACGCAAAGTTGACGTAGGACTACGCAGCAATCGAATTCCCATACACATCAGGGCTATCCGCTAATTAATTTAAGTCAGTTCTGAAAAGGGCCAAGAAAATTCTATTGTACACTCTTTAGAAAGCATTTGGTGGCTCTTAATTATGATACGGCCCCAATTGTATTTTCTACGATGGTTGAGAGGGCCACTATCTCTAACGCGTAGAAGATAGTTATGGATCTGTTGGTTCATTGGTTGTTCAACGCGCTTTGACATTTACTCCGGGACGCGGCGTTTAAAGCAATGCCATGTTCAGCCGGGCGCGGTAATGGAAATTTCAAACAGCCCAAGAGAAAATGTTAACCAAATAAACTCTTTAATTGGAAAATTGATTTGGTCATCCTGAAAAGGACGGATTTAGTTGACGGGGAAGAAACAGTTCGCGATTGGACTTGGGCTTTCTTTCTTGGTTCATCTCGTGGTATAGTTGATTCTTGTCTCGTTGTCACGGGCGGCTTTTTTCCCACCAAATCGTAGGCTTCAGCAGCCATGTTTCTCGCAGCGAGGTTGACGGGAGCATCGGCACCAACGCCTCTCTGGGCAACGACTGCTCGCCAGTGCTGCTGCCGGCTACGATCCAACTGCAGAACCCACTCGGCACAGCTCCACGACCACCGAAAAACTAATTCAAAATGCGAAGGTGTACCCGTTATATTCATGGCTGCCTAGGAGACGTTCGTTACTTAAATATGAAATCTGTGCTAGAAAAGTACTGTGTATTTGGTAAATTTACTCTGAAATAATATAACTATTTCGGTCACCGCTGGCTGCCAATTGACAAGAATGTCGATACCGTTAGATAAATTCAAATCAAACAAACTCTTTAGCTGGGAAAATCATATTGGTTGTCCTGAAAAGAACGGATTTTCAATGACCTACTAATCACTGGTAACTGGCCATGCTAATGTTGCTAGTTAATGCATTTTCTGCACACATTAGCGATGATGATGGTGGCTGGCTTATACCGTTCATACCACCCAATGTAGCGCCTTACCGAATGATGTCTACCAACTAGATCAAACACAAGCACCTCGTGGTTGCGCCTACCATCTGGCTACAAATTAACCACTCCCAAGTAACAATTTTTGTTTTGTTCCAGCCGTATAGCACTCCTCCCGGCTTTGTTGATAAAACTACATACAAAACTGTTTTGTCTACCAATACCTCCTCTATGCTTCTTTAAAGCCGAAATTTGTACAAAGTGGCCCAGTCTATAGACGATTGTGAAAACAAGTTAATAAAACCTTTATAAGACCATAAAGATTTTGAAAATGTTCTAGTAAAAGATGTTATGACCACTTGAGAACCTTCATAAAAGCTATTGGCTGCCATACAAGGTTTCATTCCAGTATATGTAACTTATACAGTTCAATATTCAATATTCTTTCAAGAATATGTAAAATCAATTCTAAAATATGTAATATCATTGTCATTTAATCAATGTTAAACGATAATTTTCGTGCAGGAATTAAATAAGCCTTTAAAAATTTCTCTAAATGTTTAAAAATCGCCTCATGCTATTATTTAAAACAGCTTAAATATTTATTTGTCATGACATTGTGAAAACTGTCATGAATATGACGCTCTATCTGAAAAACTGCTATTTTCTTGACGAAAGTAATTTAAGATTTCCTACCTCGAGTTGAAGGGCCTTCTCCAGCGTCCCAACTAGTAGATGGAGACGCATTACCTTCGGCCGCTTTCTTGTTCGCCCGATAACAACGAGCTCTCTCGGCAGCGGTTCTTGGCTGCTTCGGCGGACGTTCTGACTGCTGCTCCTTCGAACGCTTGAGCGATGCACGCATATACTTTTTAGCCATATGCTGCGACATCTCACTTTCACTTTACAACACTTTCTCAAAAATATTTGAAATCCTATTGAAAGGTAGGGACTCTATCCATTGCACTAAAACGAACTAAAACACATTTAAGTACTGATTGGAATTTGAAGAGAACATTACCAACATTAAACAACTTGTTATAAGAGGATTATGTCTGTTATAGGGAAATCATAACATGGCAGTAACCAGCGGGCTGCGTTACATCTTTTAATACTAACCGACTGCATAACAAGCCGCTTTCTAGCAACAACGAACTAAACCATCGCCTATTTGGCTACAGGCTGCTCGCCAATGCGCCCTTCACAGTGCTTGCCAATGCCAGCAACCAAGCTAATTTACTTAATCCACTATGTACAACTAGGAAGTACAAAATGTGTACACATGGTCAGTCAGCGGTGTTGCAGTTTGACTCGAATTAACTCCTAATATTTCGTTTGTTGGTTGTCCAACCTGCTTGTCCACTTGCTTGTCCATCTGCGACGGTTAAAGCTATGCCATGTGTATCCCAGTGCGTCGTAATGTAAATTTGGATGAGCGCAAGAGAAACTTCAAATTAACAAACTCTTTAGATAAGCAAATTATGTTGTTCGTCCTGAAAAGGACGGATTTTAGTTGACGGGGAGAACATGGTTCCAATTGAACTTGGGCTTTTCACTCGGTCTTCTTGTACAGCAGGACAGCCTGAAAAATACATCACTCTGTGAAATGTTCACACCGGAAAAGTTTCATCAGCTCTGCGTCGTTGCGGATGGCCAGCTGCATGTGACGTGGTATGATTTTGGTCGACGCGTTGTCACGGGTTGGTATTTCCTGCCATCTCGAGCACTTCATCGGCCAGGTATTTCACCACCGCAGCGAAATAGACGGGGGCTCCAGCACCAACGCACTCGGTGTAGAGCCCTTCCATAGCAGACAGTGAATGCGAACGAGCGGGAGCTGCAATCCGGTGACGGTGCGTAGCCGAGCACCTACTCAACATCTTTGAGATCGCTGAAAGACTGACGGAAAATTTCAACGTGTCCCCCTTAAATATCTTTTCCTGATGCATAGGAGACGTTCGTTACTTGAATATGAAGTCTGTGCTAGCAAAGTACTGTGTATTTGGTAAATTTACTCTGAAAAATCGGCATTATAAGACATCACCTCATATTTGCGTTAATTTCAATAGTTGAATGTTAAAAATCAATAGTTTTTAATATTTAAATCGAAGCGTAGAAAATGTTCCAATCGATTGGTGCAAACATTTTGAAAATCAATCGTGGAATGACTTAGTTATTAACGTTCAAAACCTATATATTTTTCGTGACGCTCCAAATTTTCGCAATTCGAACGTGTACCCCAGTATTGAAAACACAGACGTAGTCCTACGTCAAAATCGGAACAAAACAAACACAAACTAATAAATAAAGAAAAAAAAAAACACAAGCAGATTAAACACTTATACTTGACATTTGGAGAAACACATAAATCGATTGCATATAACACAGATCACGAGATCCCAACACATCTCTCATAGGAACATAAGGTTGTCTTCCTTGGGCCTCTAGGGTATTCAAAAGTCGTGTTCTGGCGGCGTAATTATCCATGCATTGCCAGACTGCGTGATCGATGTCATCATAACCGTTTCCACACCGGCAAAGATTGCTGTCCACGAGGTTACTTCGATAAAGGTGTGCATCTAACTGATAGTGGTTGGACATAAGTCTACTCATCACACGGATGAAATCACGGCTAACGTGCAGGTCCTTAAACCACGCCCTCGATGAAACAATAGGAATGATGGAATGTAACAACCGTCCTAGATTTCCGGTGTCCCAAACGGTTACCAACTCGAAAGGGTACTCTGACGTACTAAATGGTAAAATTCATCGTGTGAAATTTCTCTTTCATACAAATCGCCTTCCTGGGCGCCCACCTTTGCGAGCGAATCCGCTTTCTCATTGCCTGGGATTGAGCAATGTGAAGGGACCCATACAAAGGTGATCAAATATGATCTTTCGACCAGTACACTCATCTGTTCCCTTAGTTTTGAAAGGAAATAAGATGAGTGTCTACTAGGTTTCATCGACCGAAGAGCCTCAATCGAACTGAGGCTGTCCGAGAAGATGAAGTAATGGTCTGCAGGCATGTTGGAAATCATCCCCAATGCGAAGTTGATTGCTGCCAGCTCAGCAAAATAAACAGAACAAGGCTCCTGAAGTTTGTGGAAGGCGCTAGAGTTTTCATTGAAGACACCGAAGCCAGTGGATCCATTAAGGCGAGACCCATCAGTGAAAAACCTTTTTCAGAATTGACGTGTTGGTACTTTTCAGTAAAAATACGCGGAATAATAATAGAACGAAGTTGATCCGGAATCCCATGAGATGCTTGTTTCATGGAAAGATCATAATGAATTGAGGAACTGCTATAGGTGAAGTGAGCACGGTCTGGAGTATAGCACGGAAGACACATATCCGACGATATGTATTGGTGGTAAATTCTCATAAATCGAGATTGTGTGTTCAGCCCTAACATTTCTTCAAAATTTTCTATTACAAATGCGTTTTTCACTCCACATTTGATTAATATTCTGAGCGAGAGCTCCCAGAACCGATTCTGGAGAGGTTTTACTCCTGCCAGAACTTCGAGACTCATGTTATGCGTTGAGTGCATACAGCCAAGAGCAATACGCAGACAACGATATTGAATTCGTTCCAATTTTATAAGGTGACTTTTTCTTGCCGAGAGAAAGCAAAAAGAGCCATACTCTAGAACAGAGAGAATAGTTGTTTTATAAAGAGTTATGAGGTCTCCCGGATGAGCACCCCACGATGTGCCACAAATTGAACGAAGAAAGTTGATCCTTTTTTGGCATTTTTGCTTTAAATACGTAATGTGGGCATTCCAAGTGCACTTTGAATCAAACCAGACCCCAAAGTATTTGCAAGATAACGATTGGGTAATGTTTCTGCCCAAAAGGTTAAGCTGCAGTTGGGCTGGGTACCGCTTTCGAGTAAACACTACCAGTTCAGTTTTCTGCGGGGAAAATTCGATCCCTAGATTCCTAGCCCAAGAAGATACAAAACCCCAAATCTAAGCAGAAGCACAGAATCGGACGGTCTAAATTATGGGCGCATACGGTCAAAATTTGGTCAATATCAACTTGACGTATTTCTTTCAATTTTGCATTTAAAAAACCTGAACACCCCTCATTTTGAAGGTGTGTGTGTGTAGAATGTTGCTCCTATTTTGATTTTGGAATTCACTCTTCAGTTGTCAACATGCCGTCCAAGCAAGAAGAGCAGCGTATCAAAATTTTGCTCGCGCATCGCGAAAATCCGAGCTACTCGCACGCAAAGTTGGCAAAATCGCTAAAAGTTGCCAAATCAACCGTTACAAATGTAATTAAAGTGTTTGGGGAACGTTTGTCGACAGCCAGGAAGTCTGGATCGGGGGGAAATCGAAAACCGGAAGCCGCTGAGACGACAAAGAGAGTTGCCGGTAGTTTCAAGCGAAACCCTAACCTATCTCTCCGAGATGCCGCAAATAAGCTGGGTGTATCGTCTACAACCGTGCATCGAGCCAAAAAACGAGCCGGACTATCGACTTACAAGAAGGTAGTGACTCCAAATCGCGATGATAAACAAAATACGACGGCCAAAGCGCGATCCCGGAGGCTGTACACGACGATGCTGACGAAGTTTGACTGCGTGGTAATGGACGGCGAAACCTACGTCAAAGCCGACTACAAGCAGCTTCCGGGACAGGAGTTTTATACGGCAAAAGGAAGGGGAAAGGTAGCAGATATTTTCAAGCACACGAAACTGTCAAAGTTCGCAAAGAAATATCTGGTTTGGCAAGCCATCTGTACCTGTGGCTTGAAAAGCAGCATTTTCATAGCTTCCGGGACTGTCAACCAAGAAATTTACGTGAAAGAGTGTTTGAATAAACGTCTGCTGCCTTTCCTGAAGAAACACGGTTGTTCCGTACTGTTTTGGCCGGATTTGGCATCTTGCCATTACGGTAAAAAGGCCATGGAGTGGTACGCCGCCAACAACGTGCAGGTGGTTCCCAAGGACAAGAACCCTCCCAACACGCCAGAGCTCCGCCCAATTGAGAAATACTGGGCTATTGTCAAGCGGAACCTAAAGAAGACCAAAAAAACTGCTAAGGACGAGCAGCAGTTCAAGGCAAACTGGCTTTCTGCGGCGAAGAAGGTGGACAAGGTGGCTGTACAAAATCTGATGGCAGGGGTCAAGCGTAAGGCCCGGCAATTCGGATTTGGAAAAGCGGAAGCCTAACTGAATATTTTTCCTGAATTTTATACTAATTGAACTTGAAAAAGAAATTTAATTTGATTTTTTAAATAAACGATTTCACCGATTTACACGCGTTTTCCCTTGACCAAATTTTGACCGTATCACCCTTTAGGTTATCTAGGGAATTTTGCAATGGTCCTTGCAAATTGACGGCATGTAAGCCTCTTACGGAAACCACACTGTCGTCAGCAAGTTGTCTTAGCGTGCATTGTTCTGCCAAGCAATTGTCAATATCTTTGACGTAAAAGTTATAAAGAAGGGGGGACTTAGGCATGAGCCTTGGGGTAGGCCCATGTAACTAATTCTGGAAGTTGTCAGTTGTCCAAGTGAAAAGTTCATTTGCTTTTCTGACAACAAATTGTACAAAAAAAATATTTAAAATTCCGGGAAGTTCACATCTCTGCAGATTTTCTGACAGGATTCCAATGGATACTGAATCAAAAGCCCCCTTAATGTCCAGGAATACTGAAGCCAATTGCTCCTTGTGCGCAAAGGCCAGTTGAATATCTGAGGAAAGCAGCGCTAGACAATCATTTGTTCCTTTGCTCTTACGGAACCCAAACTGTGTATTTGATAGCAAGTTATTCGATTCGACCCAGTGATCGAGCCTTCGAAAGATCATTTTCTCCAACAATTTCCTAATGCACGAAGGCATAGCAATCGGACGGTATGAATTATGATCAGACGCTGGTTTGCCAGGCTTTTGAATAGCTATCACTTTGTCCTGTCTCCACTCAGGCGGTACAATGTTGTTTCGAAGTAAGGAATTAAATAAGTTCAGCAAGCGTCTTTTTGCGATATCTGGGAGATTTTTCAGAAGATTGAATTTAATCATATCGCATCCGGGTGAGGAGTTATTTGATGAAAGAAGAGCCATAGAGAATTCCAGCATTGTGAATGGTCTGTCCAGAGAGCCACCGTTTGGAGACGTTTCTCGAAAAATATGTTTTGCTGGAACAGAATCCGGACAGACCTTTTTGGCGAAATCGAATATCCATCGGTTGGAGTATTCATCACTCTCATTAAAAGATGAGCGGTTACGCATGTTGCGAGCCACCCTCCACAAGGTGGTCATTGAGGTTTCTCGTGAGAGTCCCTCGACAAAATTTCGCCAATATCCGCGTTTTTTTTTTGCTTTGACAAGTTGTTTTAGCTGTTTTTCAAGCTTTGAATATTCCTCGAAGTAAGTGGAAGTCATGTGTCTACGAAAAGCTTTGAAAGCGTCAGATTTTTTTAAATACAATTTTGTGCATTCATCGTCCCAGCCAGGTGTAGCTGGTCTCCTTTTGAAGGGCGCACTTGGAACTTTTCTTTTTTGTGCTTCAAATGAGCTTTTGTAGATCAGATCGGCAAGGAATCGATATTCTTCCAACGGTGGAAGTGTATCGACGGATTCAGTACCGATTGTTACCGCCGTTGCATATTTTTGCCAATCGATGTTCCTTGTGAGGTCGAGCGGAACTCGAGATGGTTCTGAAGGTTGAGGGCCACACTTAATTGAAATGATGATCGGTAAGTGATCGCTACCATGGGGATCATTAAGGACTTTCCACAGACAGTCCAATGAAAGCGATCTTGACGAGAAAGATAGGTCGAGTCTGCTTTCTTGAGCAGGAGGTTTAGGTATGCGTGTCGCTTCACCGGTGTTCAAAATTGACAAATTGAAATCGTCACATAAATCGTAAAAAATAGCCGCTCAATTGTCATCGTAAAGGTCCCCCCACCCAGTACCATGGGAATTCATGTCACCCAGAATCAATACTGGGGATGGAAGAATAGAAACTAAATTCCAGAGTTGACTGCGGCTAATGGAAGTTCGAGGAGGAACGTAAACTGAAGCTACGCAAAGGTCTTTATCCTTTGCAGTTATTTGACAAGCGACGATTTCGACGCCTGAAAGAGCTGGTAGAGAAATTTTGTAGAAAGGGTAGCACTTTTTGATCCCTAGAAGCACTCCTCCATAAGAATCGTCTCCATCCAGGCGTATAATGTTAAAATCGTGGAAATTGAGTTCATTTTCTGAAGAAAGCCATGTTTCGCAAAGAGCAAATATATCACAATCGGAATTGTGAACTAAAAACTTGAACGAGTCTAGTTTAGGCACCAGACTACGGCAGTTCCACTGTAGTACAGTAATCATATCTCCGACCTGATTCGATGAATTATCCATCGAAAGATATGATTGATGCTAGGAGGGGCCATGAAACAGTCAATTGCTTAAGGTATGATTCCAAAGTCGGAAGCAAGGCAGAAACTAAGCTTCTAAGAGGGTCTTGTATATTGAACATGTCTAAAATGAATGCCACCATGTCCGAAAAAGCTATCAATCCTCGGTCGGACTTGGATTTCTTTTGAAAAGATTGAGGAGTAGCATTTTTATTGTTGTTATTCCTTTTAGGCAATGGCGGAAAGTCCTTACTGCATCCAGGAGTTGGTACAATAGGAACCCTCGGTTTCCCCATTTGCCTGCAAATTTTGTAATCTTTTGGAGGTGACTTTTGTTACCTTACGGCGCACTTTCGGAGAGGAACGTTTTCTTTTTGAGGATCCGGGTGCGTGTACCACCGTAGAATCACCTTCATCAGATAAGTCAGAGTCCGATTCTTCAGCTGAAAAAATCGAAAATTGGTTTTCATCTTGAGCGGCTGTTGCAGACTTAAGCATTTCTGCATATGTCTGCCTGGAGCGTCCAGTAATGAAACGCTGCACCTTATCGGATTGCCATTTGTACCTTGGGCACTGCTGCAATGAGTGAGGATTCTCACCACAATAAACACATTTCTGCACAGCTTGTGTGCAAGAATCCTCAGTGTGGTTTTCACCACACTTGCCGCAACGGAATTTGTTGCTGCAATGGCTGGCCGAATGCCCCAGTCTTTTGCAGTTGGTACAATTATATACCCTCGGTCTATACAGGCGCACCGGGAAAAAAGTTCCATCTACTTTAACATAATTTGGGAGAACAGAACCGGCGAAGGTCACCCGAAACGAGTCTGAAAGTTGATAGACCTTTTTTTCGTCTTGCAACGATGCTGAATGTATGTAGTTGTTTTACATCCAGAATAGTTACAAGTTCTCGAGCGACTTTAGAGTTCTTGAAACAACCAGAAGCTCGTTTCAGGTCCTCGACCGTCAGACTCGTATCGGAGACAACGCCATCGATCTCCACATCTCGCGAAGGGACATATACACAGTATTCGATATTGAATACCTCGTGGTCAGCAATCTTATTAGCTATTTCATAGTTCGGCGCTTCTACACGCAGTCTATTATGTCTCTCTTTATGTATTGAGACACCAGGATACTTACGCAGCAACTCTCTTGAAATGTCGAGAGTTTTCAATGGTTTATCTTTGGGCCGAAAAAAGACAACCCAAGGTCCCTTTGAGAACGGATGGTAGTGCTTTATGCGTGTAACTTTGACCTCAGGAGAGGTCATAATTATGCACAAGAGAAAACACAATCACAAAAAAAAATAAACAACACAAAAACAAGAAAAGCAAAATCCCCTCTACCAATCAATTTAATTTAATGCTAACAAAAAAAAAAGTGTTGCAAACACCATGCGGCACAAAAAAGAAAAAAAAAATTGTGAAAAAAAAAATTAATACTTGTGGCAACAATCGGGCCAACCACCCTATTTAATTTTATCGTTTCTCCCCTCTACGGGGGAGATACGGTCACACACGCTGCTGCCAAGCAAATTTGCACAACAATAGCTATTCACTTCGCAATTTGTCAACAGAGCAGGCCGTAATTGTATTCTATCGAAACATCTACGATATAGTAGAGACTGCAGTACCCCAAAGACATAGGAGAAGACCAAATAAGAATCCGGTGTGGTATACTAAGAAAATTATAAATCTCAAAAATAGGAAGCAAAAAGCGCACAAAGCTTATAAAAAAGATAAAAATGATACAAACCTCACAATATATTTAACTATCTGTGATGAACTGAATTTAGAAATGAAGATCGCACATGAGGAGAATAATAGAAAAACTCAAACTAATATCAAATCAGACCGGAAATCGTTTTTCAACCTTGTTAAAGATAAGAAGAAATTAAGAAATTTTCCAACAAAAATGCAATTCAACGACAAAGACGGTAAGAATCCAACCGAAATCAGTAACTTATTTGCTGATTTTTTTCAAGATGTTTACACAACTCGTGACGACAAGGATCGAGATTATCAATTTTTCTCATATCTTCCTGAGCCTTTGTTAAATGTGACTGTTGATAATGTATCCGTCAACGAAATTTTGCTTTCTTTAAGCACATTAGACGCTTCTAAAGGAGCTGGTCCTGACGGGTTACCGCCAGTATTTTTGAAAACATTATCAAAGGAATTAGTAAAACCCTTGTTTTGGTTGTTTAATTTATCTCTAAAAACTGGCGTATTTCCCCTCATTTGGAAAGAATCGTACTTGGTTCCGATCTTCAAAAGCGGTAAAAAATCAGTTGTGAAAAACTATCGTGGCATTGCAATATTCCCAAACTATTTGAGTCCATTATCAATCAACATATTTTTTCACAAGTTAAAAATGTTATCTCTACCAAGCAGCATGGCTTTATGAAAGGACGCTCTACTTCTACAAATTTGCTAAACTTTGTAAATTTTTCAATAAATGCAATGGATGAAGGTAATTACGTTGAAACCTTATACACTGACTTTAGCAAAGCTTTTGATAGTGTCGATATTCCTTTGTTGCTTTACAAATTGTCTAAGATAGGTTTCAACCATAATTTAATAAAGTGGGTTCAGTCATACTTGCTTGGAAGAACACAACGAGTAAGATTTGAAGGAAAGCTATCATCGGTTGTGAATGTTACATCGGGAGTACCACAGGGATCCCATCTGGGTCCTTTACTATTTATTTTGTTTGTCAATGATGTTGAATATATTTTACGCCATTTAAATGTTTTAATATATGCAGACGACATGAAACTTTTCATGGAAATACGTAAATCATCTGACATCGAAGTCTTTCAAAGAGAAGTTGATAATTTTCATATTTGGTGTACAAAAAGCTTACTAGAGATTAACGTTAAAAACTGCATCTCAGTCTCATTCACTAAAAAGCGCAATGTAAGGCAAGACACCATCACTATAGGTCAACAAACTGTTGAAAGATGCAATCAGGTTAGAGATTTGGGAGTCATACTTGATTCCGAGCTCACTTTTGTAGAACATTACAACAATATAATTTACAAGGCAAGTAATATGCTCGGGTTCATCAAGAGGTTTAGTTTTCATTTCAATGATCCCTATACAATAAAAACATTGTATGTAACATATGTTAGGCCCCTTCTTGAGTACTGCAGCGTGGTTTGGGATCCATATCAGAATACACATAAAGACCGTATTGAGTCAGTGCAGAAACAGTTTTTATTGTATGCTTTGCGTAAGTTAGGATGGAACTCTTTTCGGTTACCTTCTTATGAATCTCGATGTATGTTAATTAAAATAGATGGTCTTGAAAAACGACGTGAGTTTGCGACTCTATCATTTATAAACGATGTTATTGGGCAAAGAATAAATGACGCAGATATTTTAGAGAAGCTCAACTTCTACGCTCCCACCCGTCACTTAAGAAACAGGAACTTATTCTACATGAATAATCAAAGAACTAACTATGCCCAAAACGGACCCATAAATAAGATGATGTCTTGCTATAACAAATACTGCACCACAATTGATATAACAATGAATAAAAATCAACTAAAAAAAGCATTTTTCTCAGAATATCTGTAAGAGTAGAATTAAGGCAAAAATGTAAAACCGGTCTACATATATGATTGACGACAAATAAAATAAAAAAAAAACTTCGCACTGAGCTATTCAATTATACTTGGTTGTAAACAACCTTCACCGATCGACCGGATAGCAGCACGTGATGCGTTTGCCTGCTGCTATGATGAAACTGGATTGAGATCGATGATTTGTTTTTAACAATGATGCACTGTTGCACTCTACCAATAAGAACCGATTAGCGGTCTAAATGGCGAGCCTCCGTTCTTCGAACACTACCAGCTTAACACTTGGAAAAACCACTTGTCTGGTGAGACACGGCACGTCTTGTCCGGCTCAGCGCTCGATACGGAATGAATGGTGTTGTCTTGGAATCATTATTATTTCATAATACTTTGAAATTGTTTTTTCAATAGTTGCACTTGTTAGAATTGAAAAATAAATGGATTGTGGGTTTATTATTATATTTTTCATCGAAAAATATCATAATCCAAATACCCCTAAAATACCCTATTCTTTTCGAACTCTTTCATGATCTTGCACTCCTTACCACTCTTCTTGAAGTTGCGCTTAACGATAGCCCAGTAGCGTTCAATTGGACGAAGCTGTGGACAACTGGGTAGATTGATATCTTTCTCAACGAAATCCTCTCCATTACCTTGCATCCATTGTACTGTGGTTTTGGCGTAATGACGCCAAATCAGGCCAAAACAATGGAGGGACCGAGTGCTGCTTGTTTAACGGAAGCATCATTTTCTGCAAACACTCAGTACGGTAAACTTCGGCATTGATCGTACCTTTAGTGTAGACAAATCGATGACTTGGAGCCGCAATAACAATTTGCCTGCCATACGAGAACCTTCTGGCCAGATTTTTCCTCCTCGAGCAACTTTTCGGAGATGCTCACATCTTGGCCGATGACCTTGGTGTATAATGGCGATCCTGGAAGCGTTCCGGATGACGGACGTTGCAAAAGTCGGCTGTAGAACAATCTGGCTCTGGTTTTCACCCTGGAGTTTTGCTCAGCACTTTGTTTTGCTATTTTCTGCTTGTTGCGCTTCTTGATTCTTTGCACCATTCCGACCGAGGTACCCACCATTTTGGCCAAGTCGACATCGATCTGTCCCGACGGGTGAGGTCCAATTTTGGGTCAGCCGGACCTGGTTTTCTTCCTCTTCTTGGCAGGGGCGAGACATTCGAAAATTGTTTGATTTGATCTTAATTTGCATGTACTGAAGCACTTAGTAGCATGTTTAAAAATAGTAAAGATTGTACCCGAAAAAAATGCAACACTTTATTTTGTGTAGAACTTATTGTTATTGCATGGGTCGAAATTGATGAAATTTTGAGTAAAACTAGATTACATGCGCGAAATCTCGTCACAATCTGTCAAGTGGTTATCGAGATGACTTCCACAATAAGGCAAATAGGTAAACTTAAGAATTTCAAAGAATTTCACTTATGAACGATGCTTTTGAATTTTATAAGCGTGACTTATGAATGAAGTTTATTTTATACGACGTTGTTCTTGTACGCCTTGAGTCTTTTCGGTTTACTAGCATTGATATAGACTGGTGGTCAAGCTACTGGACCCGTACCCTCGACGTTCAAGGTCAACTTCATTATATTTCATAAAGTAAATTAATGGAATTCATTATGATTTCTTGTGGCAAGAAATCATTATGCAATCTTATGAATATCAAAAATTTATTTCGCTGGGTACAGGCAAGAAGTGCTTCGACAAAAAAGTTATGGGCGCGGTCGTGGAAAATCCAGGTCAGTCCCACAGGTGGATCGCCAAACAGTTGGGAATCAACAATTCGACCGTGTCCCGTGTGGGCAAATCGTTCAAGGAGACCCAGACGACCCAGCGGCCAGGTGGCAACGGAAGAAAATCGAAGATGACCGACCCCGTGAACGCAAGGAGGATGAGGGATTACTTTAAGCGCAATCCGAACCATTCGATTCGAGATGTGGCCAAGGAAGTCAATTCTTCCGTCCGGTACGTTCAGCAGACAATGAAGCGCAGCGGACTTCATGTCTTCAAGGTAAGGAAGGCACCTCACCGAACATATAAACAGAATACGGTGGCCAAATCTCGCGCGAGGAGTTGGTGCAGCCGAAATGCATCGTTATGGACGACAATACGTACATTGAAGCGGACGCCAAACAGATCCCTGGCCTGTGGTTTTTCGTCGGCAAGTCCCGCCTGGATGTTCCGGAGAAGTATCGGAGAAGAGAAGGTCGACAAATTCGCCAAGAAGTACTTGATGTGGCAGGCGATCTGTGGGTGCGGCAAATTCAGCAAACCGTACATAACGACCGGCACCATCTATATATATAAAAATGAATTTCTGTCTGTCTGAACCTTATAGACTCGGACACTACTGAACCGATCGGCGTGAAATTTTGTATGGAGGGGTTTTGGGACCGGAGAAGGTTCTTAAGATAGTAAGAGAACCCTCCCTGAAAGGGGGAAGGGCTCTCATAGATACGAAACACATATTTCTGCATAAATCGAGAACTAATCAAGCAAAGGAAACCAAATTTAGCATGTGAGGGTTTTTAGAAGCAAGAAACGTTTCTATTGTGGTTTGGGAACCCTCCCCTTTCTGGAAGGGGAGGCTCCCATACAAATAAAACAGAAGTTTCTGCATAACTCAAGAAATAATCAAGCAAATGAAAAAAAAGAGAAGTGGGGAAACCGAAAGTCCATTGAATTGCCGAAAAATTCTCAACGGTTCTGGAAACTTGGTTGAACACCTACGATGAACACCTGAATGACGCAGAGGTGGAATACCAAGACAGCAGGAGGAATGGCTTCATCGCTATGGTGGACTAGGGTGATGTGCCAACTTCTACGGTAAGTGAAATTAATGATGCTATAAAACAGCTTAAGGACAACTAGGAAGGATGGCATCGGAGCGGAACTTATAAAAATGAGCCCGGATAAGTTGGCGACTTGTCTGCATCGACTGATAGTCAGGATCTGGGATACAGAACAGCTACCGGAGGGGTGGAAAGGGGGAGTTATATGCCCAATATACAAAAAGGGTAACAAGTTAGAATGTGAGAACTATCGTGCGATCACTATTCTCAACGCGGCCTACAAAGTACTGTCCCAGATTATCTTACGTCGTCTATCGCTGCTGGCAAGCAGATTTGTGGGAAGTTATCGAGCCGATTTTGTGAACGGTCGATCGACAACTGACCAAAGCTTTTCGTTGCGGCAGATCCTCCAAAAGTGTCGCGAATATCAAGTCCCTACACACCACCTATTCATCGACTTCAAGGCCGCATACGATACTATTGATCGTGAAGAACTATGGAAGATTATGAACGAGAACATTTTTCCCGGGAAACTGACCAGAATGATTAAGTCTACGATGGATGGTGTACAGTGTTACGTGAAGATATCGGGTGCGTTATCGGACTCGTTTGAAACACGATAAGGACTTCGATAAGGCGATGGTCTTTCCTGCCTCCTTCAACATTGCGCTAGAAGGTGTTATGAAACGTGCGGACTTTACCATGCGGGGTACGATTTCAATAAATCCGGCCAGTTCATCAGCTTCGCTGACGACGTGGACATTGTCGGCAGAATGTTACAGGTGGTAGCTGATCAGTACATCAAGCTGAAACGTTAAGCGGAAAAAGTTGGATTGAAGGTGAATGCGTCGAAGACTAAGTATCTGTTGGCTGTAGGAACCGAGCGTGTAGCGCTCGCATAGGCAGAACTGTTACAATCGACGGAGATGAGTTTGAGGTGGTGGATGGGTTTGTGTACCTCGGACCATTGGTTATGTCGGATAACAACTGCAGCAGAGACATTTGGAGACGCATTATTACCGGAAGTCGTGCCTACTATGGACTCCACAAGAGCTTGAGGTCTGGTAAACTTCTCCCCCTTACAAAGTGTACCATGTACAAGACGCTGATAAGACCGGTAGTTCTTTACGGACATGAGACGTGGACAATGCTCGAAGAGGACCTGCAAGCACTTGGAGTTTTCGAACGACGCGTGCTTAGGACCATCTTTGGCGGTGTATGTGAACACGGTGTATGGAGGAGAAGGATGTACCACGAACTGGCGCAGCTCTATGGCAAACACAGTATCCAGATAGTCACTATAGCTGGAAGGGTACGATGAGCGGGAAATGTTGTAAAAATGTCGGACAACAACCCCACAAAAATGGTGTTTGTCTCGAATCCGACAGGTACAAAACGCAGAGAAGCGCAGCGAGCTAGGTGGTTAAATCAAGTGGAGCAAGACCTTGGAAGTGTGGGACATTAGAGGGACTGGAGACAAGCAGCCCTCAACCGAGTTTTATGGAGAAATATCGTGACGGCTGGAATAAAATTAAAATTGTTACTTGAGATGTTGAAGCAGTGTAAAGACCCTGAAGTCTATCATAACGAACGATTGGCTGTCGATGTCGGAGGACAGCGTTCGAAATGCGTATTCTAGCTTCCGGCGTCGTCTTAAAGATGTCATTATTGTTGTAATTATATTATTGCTTAGAACAGTTGAAAATTGGATTTGGAAGAAATACCATAAATTTATGCATTTTTGCTCGGCATACCCTGTAGAAACTATAGATTTTAAAGATAAGGGTATCTTCAACGGTGGTCCAAATCGTGGTTTGGGTTTATTTTTTTAGATCAAACGCAAAAACATCACTGCACCGGTGTTGTAAATTTTTGTTTTATACCAGATCTATTTTGCACCATTTTAAATCGGGTATATAGTTATGAGCTGAGCTCACCAAATTCTGCGAAATTGATTTAACATTGAAAAAAAAGTAGAGTTTTTGATTCTCGTTTTGGTTCGGTACATAAAATTATCGAGTAGTAGGATTTTTAAGTTAAGTAACCTGAGTTTCTGCGAAGATCTCTGAACTTATAGGAAGCTCCCTAGCATCTAGGAAAACTCATTGGAGTGTTTCCTAAACTTTTGAGAATGTTAAAAAATCATAAGAAGTTTCCTGCATTTCTGGACATTTTCTGAAATTCTGGAAAGTTACCCGATCTTTGAGAAAGTTCTCTGAAATTCTTGGAAGATCCCAGGACTTCTGAGAAATTGCTTTCATTTCTGGAAAGTACCTTGAGCATCTGGGAAGTTCTCCGAATTTCTGGGATGTTTTCAGAACATCTGAGACGTTTGCTGAGCTTCTGGAAAGTTTTCTGATCTTTGAAGAAGTTCCCTGATGTTTTTGGACGTTCCCTGACGTTTTGGGAAGTTTTTTGAATTTCTATAAAGTACCTTGAACTTCAAGGAAATTTCTTGAACTCCTACAAGTTCCTTGAACTTCTGAGAAGTTCTCTATACTTCTGGGAAATTTCATGAACTTCTAAAATGTTCTCTGAACCTCTAATAAGATCCCCGAGCTTTTGAAAAGCTTCACGAATGTCTGGAACGCTCTCTGAACTTATGGGGTGTTTTCTAATTTTTTGGAATGTTTCCTGAACTTTTGGGAACTTTCCTGAATTTTTTGGAAGTTCCCTGAATATCTTGGGTAGCCTCTGAACTTCTGAGAAATACCCAAAAATTCTGACAAATTTCTGAACTTCTGGGAAGCTCCCTGAACTTCTGGGAAGAACCCTTAACTTTTGGGAAGTTTCCTGCTTTTTTGGAAAATTTCCTGATTTTCTGTTATGTTCCCTAAACATCACGGAGAATCAAAAAACTTCTGGGAAGTTACCTGAATTTGTAAGAAGTATCCTTTACTTTTGATAAGTTCCCTGAGTTTCTGGGATGATCACTGAATCTATGCGATTTTTTTCGAACTTTTGGGAAGCATTTTCGTTTATCAGTTTCTTCACCTTTTTCGGTGGACTGCGGGCCGTAAGTCTTCAGGGTGGCTTTGCAAAAAAAAAAAAGGTCAGCATGCAAGTTGACTTGCCAATCCTCACATTTTCGTCGAGAGAACTAGCTGAGGAACTATACGCCAACATAGGAACATCTCCTTTGGCATGCGGAAACGACGCAGAAAGTGCTTCTCGTCGTAGGGTGGCGAGTCGCTAAAGTAGTCCTGGAACAGCTTCTAATGACCAAAACGGAAATCACGGTCGACGTTGGGGCGTCTTCCAGGACGTGACCCTCTCCGTTTCGACCTTTTGTTTTTCCACTGCCAAATTACAAATCAGCATTATCTAATATCGTTTAAATGAAATGCATGCATTCACACACTCACCTTCAGCCAAAGGAAAGAGCAAATATTCCTCGTCGTCTGCTAACGACGCACTACTGGCAGTGAAAATTATTTCGTCAACCCAACCTTTAGATTAATCCAACTTGAAAAAAGAAGAAGATTCATGAAAGTATGGGACGAAAATTGGGGGAAATCACCCCATGTTAAAGTAAAGGACGAAAATTTGAAAATGCTTCTAAAAAATTCAAATGAAATTTTAATTAAGAGCGGTCTGTTATATGATGTAAGAAAAATTCAAAACTGCACAATAGGGGCATTATTTTAATTTAATTTTTATTTTGTTGAAAATCCCTTAATTGAGTAGTTTTGGATTTTTCTTACATCATAAAACAAACCACTTTTAATTAGAATTTCAGTTGAATTTTCTGGAACCATTTAAAAAGTTTCGTCCTATACTTTAACATGGGAGCTGTCAGATTTATCACCACTCGGTGTCTTCTTCTGTTTTCAACCTGGATTCATCCATGGCAAAAAGTTTGCGAAAAATCTGGGATCTCTGAAGAAAAAAAAAACTTCTGATCTCTGATGTTGAATGATTGACAGAAAAACAGGTGTTGGCGGGTTAAACAACTAGAAATACAATACTGGTGCGGGGAACGCAAAGTTGGTCCATTTTAGCTGGTTCTATTCGAGTGTTGCTGATGCAAATCAAGTATAAAGTTGTTCCTAAAATAGACCACCACTGAAGATGCCCTAAGTGGATACGAGGTGGATTGGTTTTATTTATTGTGTGCTAACGATCATGTCGCCAGATACGCTTTATTTTTATAAATATATAATGCCCAAGCTCATGAATCCATCAAAAAGTATAGCTTAAAGGCGAAAATTTAGTCGCAAAGTAAAGTAAGTAAAGTCACAGCAAAAGTGAAAATGGCTTCCTACTCACCGGTTGTTGCAACCGCCGCCCAGCAAACGACCAGCACGTTCACCAGGAAGATCAGCTGGCAAAGTCCACCTCCGGCCCGGAGCGCTCTCATTGTTTCTTCTTTTTCAACACTTGTTTACCACACCGCTTCCGCGTCAAATTCCACTGTGTATTATTATCTTCACCTACCAACTGAAAACTACCCACCACTTCCGAACGTTATCCTATCAAACTGCGTGATTTTCTGTGATTTCCAGCACCAATCTCTTTCTTCTGTTTGCCCACTTGGGTTTTTTTCCCTCTTCTTTTTCTCTGTTGCTTTATCACTTTCCAAAGCACTTCACTCACCGCTCACCATCGTTTAGCCTGGCCGCGTTTTCCCAACGGACATGCTCCTCTTCCGTTGTGGTCGCTTGCAAAATCTTTTGTTTCTTCACACTCTCTCTCCACCTCCGGCGGATTTACCGATTTTGGTCACCACCTAGCACCTAATATTACTCAGCTTACGAAGGCTGAACGGGAAAATCGAAAAACGAACGAGACACCTTGGACATAAACGTGCTTCCTCTGAGGAGGGAGAATTTTCTTCTTCTCAACACCTTGGATTCTTTTCTTCCCTTTTGGTTCGGAAAAGAAATTTGCTGTCAAGGGGGCGTCCTTGCCTTATAGCGATAGCCCTTGAACCGAGAATCGCATTATAATTCAATTTTCACCATCTAACAAACTACACTCTGAGTGAGTGGAACTTGCTTCCTTGGTTCTGCTTTGTGTCAAAGGTCAAAAGCTTTGACCGTGGCCACTAGCTTTGAAGACCGTCATGGTCAAATCCGGTTCCACGCTGCTGCAAATCACTTAACCATCAAAGTGCACACACCGCTTAAGGCTTCCTAGGAACCAATCTGGCTGCCAGCACTGCTCCAACTGAGGCGGACTTCCGAAGCTGTTGCTAGAATCGAATGATGAGCCGCTATGGAGCAGGAAGCAGGACGAGGTCAGATGGTGGTTCGCTCCCGGCCAACTGTTGTTTTTATTGCGCCAACTACACTCGGCTCCGGCGCGGTCTTCCACTGTTGCGTCCCCACGGTGCTCTTCTACACACAGCGATTCAAACGCACAGACACATATACACGCACCACACAATCCACACAGGATCCAAATTGGGTACTGAGCTGCGTTCCGTAGACAGTTTAGGAAAAAAGCTTTCGTTCCGTCCTAACGTTCGCACTGAACTGAACGAACGGAGGATTTGTCGGTCGGTCGTTGCTGGTGGGAGTCCGTTTCATAATCAGACCGGGCCGGATTCGAGCGCGGCGAAGGCACGAAGCTCAAAAGCTGAATGAAATCTGGCTGCGAGTAGCGTGCTGTGGACCGACGGCGGACGGCTGGCTGTCGGTTGGGACATCGGGTCTTTTGTCGCTCTCTGCATCGACGCTTTCTCGGTGGGATGAGTTGCATTTGAGAGAAGGCGAGCGAGAGAGAGAGAGAGGGATGGGAATCGATGAGATTGTGCACGATAAGGTTCGGTTCGGAAGGAGAGAACAGGGTTGAAGCTTGCGTTGGCGAATGCTAAGGTGGAAAGGGGTAGAGTCCTTTAGGGCACACGTACCAGTTATGGTTCATCATTATCACTTCATTTTTTTACAAAACGCCTTTATGAGCGTATAAGAAGAACAGGGCAGCTACTGAAATTTTTTAACTTTTTAACTTGTCAGTTTTTAACCTTCCTTGGGTGTCAACATTTTATGACGAATAAGATGTTTCGGGTCATATTGACCCGGATTTCAAATTCACATTGTGGAAAATTTATACAACCGAAATTAAAGTCTTTGCAGTCGAATGCTTATTGGAGTTTATGGTAAGTACTGTCTTTTTTAACCCGATTGGCCACAAGGATTCTGTGCCGGAAGAGGGCATGTTTTGCCGCGATCCGTAAAGCGGCGACAGACACAAATTTTCATCGGAACATGCTTTTCGACGGCTCAAACTTTAAGATTTTTCATGAATAGTCATCTTCTAGCCACCAATCTAGGGTTTTTATTCATTAGGGCGAATCTACAATTGAGAGACTCTCTCTTGCCTCGTTCTCTTTCATTAATTACAGCGCCCTTATAAAGTTATGCATTGATTTTTTTACACAGATCGCTGGCTGGCTAGCATATTGGGCAAAAAGCCATACGAAAAATGTGAAAATGATTTAGCTAAAGCTTGCTTCAGATAGAATTGGAACAAAAACAATTGCCTGTATTTCAGTTATTTATTATTGAATTCAAGATCTTTTTTTATACAAATTTAGCGTTTTCTTCATACTTTTAAGAAAAAATACGGATAAAATTATTCGTCACGGTTTCGAAGGAATTCTCGAATTTTTCCTGTAACACGGCTCATTAGGCAGCGCACATCTTCTTCGTCCATCGTTCTAGCTATCTTATTCCACCAGGTCTTCATCTGATTGATGTCTTTGACAACCTTTCCCTTTGCCTTGAGTCTCCTCTTCATGATTGCCCAGTATTTCTCAATAGGGCGGAACTGGGGGCAGTTGGGTGGGTTAAGGATTTTCGGAACAACCTGGACCCCTTTCTCTGCATACCATTCTGGCGACTTGCCAAATCTGGCCAAAACATTACGGGATGGTCGTGGGATCGAATGAACGGCAAAATTCGTTTTTGGAGACACTCTTTTTGGTATAGTTCCGACGTCATTGTCTTATTTGTAACGAAAACTTTCGTTTTTTTTTTGCCACAGCTGCAAATGCCCTGCCAAATCATGAATTTTCGTGCAAATTTGTCGGCAAAAACAAATTTAAATTTGGCTGGAACATCCCCCCGAGCCATTGCCAAGTAAAATTTTTGACCTGGGATTTGCCCGAAGTCAGCCTTGACATAGGTTTCATCGTCCATCAGAAGACACCCGTCGAACTTGGTCAGCACCTGGTCGTATAGCTTCCGAGCACGGATTTTGGCCACACTATTCTGTTTTATGGTCCGATTTGGCTGTTTGCTAGCTCGATACGACTTGCTTCCTTCGCGGAGTCGAGTTCTCCTCACGGTACTATGGGCAGCACCGAATTTTCTGGCCACAGATTGGGATTCCTCTAAATCGTCTTCAAAATCTTACCACGCAGTTTCCGGTCGACAGTTCCACTCCGACGATTGGCTTGAGGCTTCCAAATCGTCGTCAATGTTTCCTTATACCGTTTGATATCGCGCCATACGGTATTTCTGGGCAATTTCAGCTGTTTAGCTAGCCTAGATGCAGACCACAATGGATTTTCCAAATAACTGTGCACAATTTTTTCCCTTCTTTCGGCTTCCATGTTGATTGTTTACAAAGTACAGTCAATTTGCGGAATGTCAAAAATACATACGTGAAGCTGACAAAATTCCCGACACGTGGACGCCAAGAACTTCCAAATCCGTCCACCAGGAGCGCCACAATATGAGCAAAAGTTTGTTCCAATTCTAAATGAAGCAAGCCTTATTGTTGAAAGGGAAAGTAAACAGAGAGAGTTTCTCAATTGTAGATTCTCCCTAATGAAAATAAAAAACCTAGCAATAACCATATTGGCCATTCCGGGACAATCCTAATGCCCTGAAAGAACCCTTCAGAAAAGGAGAAATGCGGATTTTCGCCTAAACATCCCTTTAGACGGCTCCAACTTCATGATTTTTAATGAATAGTCTAGTTATAGCCTTGAAATGGACCAATGACCATATTTGCCATTCCGGGACTACCCGGATGCCCCGGATGAACCGTTTAGGAGAGGACAAATACGGATTTTTGCCGAAATATGCCTTTCGACGGGTTAAACTTCATGATTTTTTATAAATAGTCTACTTCAAGCCTAGAAAAGTCCCAATCAATATACTGGCCATTCTGGGACAATTCGGATGCCCCGGGAGAACTGTTTAGGAGGAAACAAAGACAAATTTTTGCCGAAACATACCTTTGGATGGATCAAACTTCATAATTTTTCATGAATAACGTTTGCTTTTAAAAAAAATGGACAAAAATTGCCGATTTATCATTGGTTTTCCTTCACCCGCACTGACAAAACTACCCATGCAGCATCAATCATAGTAACCCATGAGTCAGCAGACAAAATTTGACAGCTCTATCAGTCGAACTCTAACCGTGATGGCAAAAACAGTGAAGCAACTCCGTTCAGAAGTGTGCGCGTTCAAAGAACGGCACCCCGCCGCGTCGAAAACGGACATCGTGCGGCACTTTGTGGACGCCGGATACGCCCGTTCCGGCATCTACAACATCTTGGCTCTATTAGACAACAATCAGAGCATCGATAGAAAGCCCGGTTACGGACGGCCGACGACTCTGGGCGACGAGAAGCTCCAAAGGATGCTGAAGAGGAAGACCGAGGCAAAAGTGGCTACATCGCTGCGTGCGCTTGGCCGGGAGGTCGGTTCAACTGGCCAAACAGTGAAAAAGTACCTGGCAAACATGAACATACATGTCAGAAAGCGGAAGTCACGTCCACTGGTTTCGGAGCTGCAGGCAATGACGCAGCGGCAGCGGCTGAATAAGATGGTCAACTCGATTTTCCCGGCGAATCACGACGTGGCGGTGGTGATGGACGACGAGACCTATCTCACCCTGGATGGCACCGACTGGCAGGGCACTTCGTATTTTACTTCTCCCACGAAGGAAGTGAGCTCCGAGGTGAAGTTCATTTCACTCACCAAGTTCCCCAAGACGGTGCTGCTGTGGCTGACAATAAGCCAGAAGGGGATGTCAAAGCCGCTCTTCTTTCGCTCCGGACTGGCCAACGGGGAAAATAAAGAAATGCCTGCCGGAAGTTGTGTCGTTATCAAGGAACTACCAAAATAAGGGCGAAAACGCGGTGTTCTGGCCGGATCTGGTGTCGGCCCACTACTCGAAGCGATCGTTGGAGAAGATGGAGCGGCTGAATATCGATGTGGTACCCAAGTCGGCGAACCCGCCCAACGTCCCCCAGCTGCGTCCCATGGAAAATTTCTGGGCCAACCTGTAGCGTAAGATATACTCCAACAATTTTGTCGCGAAAACTGAGGAGGAATTGATAGATAAAACGAAGAAAGAACTCAAAAACATGCCTACACGCATGTTTTCGTCCGCCATGGCGAATGTTCCGGTTAACTGCCGGAAGGCCACTCGCAAGGGCGTAGAATTTTTTTTGCAAGTAAGCTTAAATAATTACCTTCCATGGGAAATTTATCAAAAGCAATTATTTTTTTTTGTTTTTTTTTTTCCCCCCCCCGAAAAAAAGCCCATTTTTTTAATGCAAACGTTAGTCTACCTCTAGCCTTGAAATTGACCAATGACAGTTGCCTTTATTTACATACGAACTAGGATTGGGTGATCTTGGATTGATCGTTACAAGATCGATCCTTTTGATGTCGATTTTCGATTTTTTAAATTGATCCTATGACCACAAGAAAAATCGAAAAGATCATATTTTGTTTTGATCATTTCGATCTACGGAAAATGAACCATAATTAAAACGTTAAAATTGTTAATGCTAAACTGATGAACCTGATCCAAAAATTAGAAACTGGGAGAAAGAAAAGTAAATTTGGCATAAATATCGTAGTAAAAAAAAATTAGTGTAAAGTGAGGCTGAAGATACCAACTTTTCTTTGAACCGTTGTAGTGGCTATATTTGTAGAGTGAACGCAAAAATGTAAATATGCTGTGAAAATTTGAAGCCTTGACTACACCTTCATGTTTAATGTCGTCAGCATAGGGGGCGGGGTCAACTCAACAGTGGGCCAATTCCTGTCACCAATCGCTATTGCTCAGCCTTATTGAAACTGAATGATTTGATTTTTTTTTTACATGACTAGTGTCGATGCGAAACTATTCATGAACAGATTTTGAAGTCATTTGATTCTTGTCCGGCTGAGTAATAGCGATTGATGAAAAAAATTGGTCCGCCCCTATATGGGTTCAATCAGATGATTAAAAATTAGCAGTATAATAAACAGTAATGGGCCAAGATGAGAACCTTGTGGCACCTAGGGCTGATTACTGGTAAATTTGATTGCTTTTCTATTGTTGTTCTCAAATCACATTGAAATATTCTAAAACGTCCCAACGTGCTTATAAATGAGTAAAAATAGTAAACAAAGAAAGCTATGTCAATTGGATCCGTTTTGCTGATTCTGGAAGCTCACGAACTCGATTATCAAGCTGGTTACCGATATAACCGAAATCTGGCAAATTCGGTAACAGATTTCGGGAGTTTCCAAAATCAAAGAAAAAAATATCCAATTGACATAGCTTTCTTAGTTTATCATTTTTACTCATTTATGAGCAGTGGCGTATCGTGGTCGGGCGAGGGGGGTGGTCCACACGGTTGTTATCCAGACAGTTGAGAAAGTGAATGCTAATTCCCTTTGTCGGCTCCATCGATGTATTCAACTGTATTTGTTTGTTACCAATTTAGCGAATAATGAAAACATCACATGTTGGACATTGACAAGATAGTAAATGTGAAATTGACATGGTTTCCTTTGAGACTGACTCTTAGCTTGAATGAGTGACCATAGCTGCTTTGTCAATATCTTCATGCATGGTCGAAATTGAGTAGCATTGGCATGTTTCGGCGAAAACAACCGTATTTGTTTCCTCCTGAAGGGTTCCCTGGGAGTATCCGGGTTGTCCCAGAATGGTCAATATGGTTATTCTTTCATTTAATGATTAAAAGTAAATTATTTCCGAAAATTCATGAAGTTTGTGCCGTCGAAAGGCATAAAAGGTTCCCTCGAACCATCTGGATTGTCCGAGAATGGCGAATATGGTCATTGGTCCATTTCAAAGCAGAACGTATACTACTCATAAAAAATCATGAACGGCTTGTTTCGGCGAAAATCTGTATTTGTACCCTCCTAAATGATCCTTTCAGGGCATTCGGGTTGTCCTAGAATGGCCAATATTGATCCATTGATCCATTTCAAGGCTACACGTAGACTATTCAACAAAAATCATGAAGTTTGAGCCGTCTAAAGGCACGTTTCGGGAAAAAATCCGTATTTTTCCCCTCCTAAACGGTTTTCCCGGGGAATTCAGATTGTCCCGGAATAGTCAGTATAGTCAATGGTCCATTTCAAGGCTGCAAGTAGACTACTTATAAAAAATAATGAAGTTTGAAACGTCGAAATGCATGTTTCGGCAAAAATCCGCATTTGTCTCCTCCTGAAGGGTTCCCCCGTAGTATCCGGATTGTCTTGGAATGGCGAATATGGTCATTGATCCATTCCAAGGCTGGAAGTAGACTTTTCATGAAAAATCATCAAGTTTGAGCCGTCGAGAAGCACGATCCGAAGAAAATTTGAATCTGTCACCGCCTCACAGATCGTGGCAAACCATGCCCTCTTCCGGCACAGTTTCCTTGTGGCCAAATGGGTTAAAAAGGACAGAACTCTAACAAGCATTTTGACTGCAATGACTTTAAAATTTGGTCATATATAGTTTCCACAATGTGAGTTTGAAATCCGGGTCAATATGACCCGAAACACCTTATTCGTAACTTTTTTTTAACAGCCTTTCATAAATGTTCATAAATGTTCATAAATGTTAAATCGGATTATCCCTCTCGTAGGTCAAATTTGTCACCTTGTCAACGGTGAGAGGGCTTATCTCGTGCTATAAACATGCAATTGAGATCAAGAATTTGACCAATAGTGAAAGTATCACATTTTCTTGTCATTTTTTCACTGCCACGTCGTAGAACGTTTATATAAAGGCACTAACATCAGGTGTGATACTGGCGGGTTATGCCGCAGTTCGCTCTAAGACTTCTCACTTTCAATCTAAGGAAACGACTAAAAGTACACTCTTCATTTTATTGACAACTTATGTTGTTATTCATCAATTTTTTTTTATGGAATGAATAACCGAAATATCTGATTTGCTCATGGTATAATAACTAAATGTAATTGCAACATTTTCGAAAGGGGTGAACGTTTTGATCAGGGTAATTATCTGACTGTTCGAAATGAAGCCAGACGATGACAAGCATGTATATTAGAGATAGGACGCGGAGAGCCCGCTTAGGGAACACCATTGGAACCAATAGAATAAACCTTTCCATGTATTAATCCTGGAAAGTGTGAGCTTTTTAGTGGAATACCTGTAACTGGAGAATGAGAGGAGGGATTGGTGGTTTCCATTTGGTCCCAGCTGCCTTTGTTGCTTGTCGTGACAGATGCGCGTGTTTCGTCTGCGGTGTGCAGACTTCTTCATCGACTGTCGAGTATTGGTACACGACACTGGGGAGGTCTGCGCGTTGTGGACGGGATACGCATGTCTGTCGAGATGGACGGTGGGGGTAGTTGGAGTTGGGTGGAGGTTGCTAGTGTTTCTTCTCATTTTATAATTAGGGAAGATGTACCTATATTAATCTCATCACTATGTATTCATCCTACTTGAAATAAAACGATATACACGCCATAACAGGACTTGTTAGTAATTTTTTGTGGTTAATAAACGTAAGCAAACATTATTAAAAAACGAAACCGATCGGTCAACTGCCCAATTGTTTGATTCATCGAAGGATGAATTATAGGAACAATGAGATTAATATGGGGGCGGTTTCCTACCTTGTCCATGTAGTTTAAAGATGTATCCTCCAAATAACAGACAACATTAATAAGTTTTTTAGAAATTAAAAAACACTACATAGGAAACAGAATTGTTCTTTTTCAAGTGTCAGATGAGTTCTGATTTGAAATTTTGTTAAATTTGAGAACAAAGTCTCGTGAAAATATCACCAATAATCTCTCACCTACGCCCTGGGGCATGGTAACTAGAAACCAAAAAAAAAAAAAAATTTACCCCAATTTTTTTAAAAAATCTTTTTAATTAAAAGCATTACTCTTTGTTTGTTCAGTCTGTTAGTTAGGATCGAATTAAAACCAAAAAGCACGAAAAATACAACAATACTCTCACCTACCCCTCGTCCATGAAATACTAATAAAGACTGTATTCGATGAAATCTGGACACACGCAATTGTTCGTAAATTTTTAGCGTGTGGGTAAAAATTATTGAAATTTTAACTAAATGTATTTCATTGTGTTGTGTCAATTATGTAATGAGTTTCGTGAAAATCGGTCGAGTGATTTCAGTGATGGCTTCGAATGAAGAAGTAGTGCGCCAACAAATTTTGGGCACTCACTTCGAAAACCCAAACGCTTCTCATCGATGGATCGGAAAACAGCTCGGAATCGCACATTTAACCGTATCTCATGTGATCAAAACGTTCAAGGACCGTAAGACAACCAAGCGGAAACCAAGTAGCAAAAAACGTGGCACATCAAATCCGGAGAAGACCAGGATGTTATTGAACCAATTTAAGCGTTATCCCAACATTTCGTTTCGATCAGGGATGTTGCGAAAAAGACCAAAAGTTTCAGTTTGTTTTGTGCAGACAACAATGAAACGTTCTGGATTACATATGTACAAGGTCCAGAAGGCACCGCACCGGAGCGATAAACAGAACTCGGTGGCCAAAACTCGCGCAAGAAAACTGTACAGGGAGTGGCTCACAAAACCGTTCTGCATTGTGATGGCCGATGAGACCTACATTAAAGCCGACACCAAACAAATGCCAGGACAGGAACACTACGTCGCAACCTCTAAGTTGGCCGTTCCGGAGAGTGTACGGAAGAAGAAACTGTCGAAATTCGCCAAAAAATTCCTTGTCTGGCAAGCGATCTGCGGATGTGGCAAAATGAGTCAGCCCTTCATCACCTCTGGGACCGTCAACGGACAAATCTACAAGGACGAATGCCTCCAAAAACGACTTCTGCCCTTCTTGAGATCTCACGATGGCCCGACACTGTTTTGGCCGGATTTGGCATCTTGCCACTATGCCCGGCCCGTCTTAGACTGGATAAGATGTAGTTTATGTACCAAAAGACGTCAACCCTCCAAACACTCCGGAACTTCGCCCAATTGAAAAATTTTGGGCAATCATGAAGGCAAAGCTCGTTAAAACTCCAAAACTGATAGAAAATGAACTTGAACTAAAGAATGTGTGGTTAAAAGTAAGTAAGCAAGTCGGTCCTAGCATTGCCCAGAATTTGATGAAAGGGGTCAAGGCAAAGGTGCGGGCATTTGGGTTGGGAGAAGAGGTTCAATAAACCAATGACGTCAAAACTTAACCATTTAGTAGTACTTTATTTCCAGAAACTTTGAAAAGAATCGGGCTCAAGGAAACATTTTGGTGACCTATTTTGTGTGTACAAATTTTATCGAATATTTTTTTCCTTTTTTCTTTCTTTTTTTTATTGACCTTCATGGGCGGAGCCGGGTAGGAAAGGGATCGAAAGAAAAAGAACCACCTCCCCCCCCGCCACCCTACGTTTTTAAAAAGAAGGAAATCATCAAATTAAAAAAAAAAAAAAATATGTAGCGCCCCCCCCGACACATGGGGCACCCCACAAAGAGAAGTATCATCAGTCCTTTATAAGTATACAGTGACGGACAAAACAATAAGACCACAGCATAAAGCAATTTTCATGCATGCGTCCTAACCGCCAATTTGAATTAAACGTATGCGACACCAAGTGGCGAGCACATGTACTAACTTGACATGAGATTCCACAAGCTTTTACGCCTCGGAAATAAACATTCCAAGCCAGACGCATCGAAAGCTGCTAAAGGACCAAAAAACGTGCGACAAAAGTATAAGACCACTTCCACATTTCATCTGATTTTGTAGCAAATACCGTCGTTCCTCTGAAGTAAGTTGTTTATCGATGAGTCGTATTATTCTTCATCATATTGTTCATCTAACAAGACATCATATTTCGTCAGTTCTAGGAAAAATTCAGCAAAAATGGGCCGAAGCTATCACTGCACAGAGAATCAAAGGATTCATATCCGGCAAATGGCGAAAGAAGGACACACTCAACGAGAAATTGCTGCATTCTTAGGACGGTCCAAAACATTTGTTTGCAATGCTCTCCGTGACCCGAAACCACGAGTGGGAACTGGACGTCCCCGGAAAACTACCTCTAAGGACGACGGCCACATCAAACGACTTTCTAGCATTGATCCATTCAAGTCAGCAACGAAGATCAAAGAAGAGCTGAACTTATCCGTGAGTTCCAGGACAGTTCAGCGACGGCTTGTTGAGAAGAATCTGATTGGAAGAAGTCCTAGGAAAGTTCCAATGCTCACACGGAAGCATCTCCAGGCCCGTCTAAAATTTGCTAGAGAACATCTGGACTGGATCGGACCCGAAAATGGTAAGAAATGGCGGAACATCCTTTGGTCAGATGAAACAAAAGTGAATTTAATCGGATCTGATGGAAAACGCTGGGTTCGCCGACCTGTTAATTCAGCTTTCAAACCACAGTACACAACAAAAACATTTAAACATGGAGGAGGTAATATCATGGTCTGGGGATGCTTCTCCTGGTACGGTGTTGGTCCACTCTTTTGGATAAAAAAGATAATGGACCAGTACGTTTACGCTGAGATCATGGAGAATGTAATGCTACCACATGCTGACTGGGAAATGCCATTGAAATGGCAATTTATGCAAGATAATGATCCTAAGCATACTGCCCGTACTGTGAAGCAATGGTTTGAGGATCACAAAATTGATGTAATGCAATGGCCGGCACAATCCCCGGATCTCAATCCGATAGAAAATCTTTGGCAGATAGTCAAAAAGTCGGTGAATCCTTTAAAATCGAAAATAAGGAAGAACTATGGAGCAAAATTCAGGAAGCATGGTATGCCATCCCTGCCGGCACATGTCGAAACCTCGTGCGAGAAGTGATCCGGAATAATGGTTATACCACTAAATACTAATGATCAAAGCTGATGGAAACGATTTTTTGAACGAATTGGTGGTTAGGAATATGTTTTATTCATCAATAAAAAAAATCAATGGTTCAAATCAAGTAACTGGTCTTATCAATTTGAATTCGTTCTCTGAAACTACGACTTCAAGAAGCAAATGTTATTAATGCTTTCATCGGACAGTGAGGTTCGCTTTTTAGAACAGATATTTCCGGAGTTCGAAAAGATGCGCTCGCTATCGGTTGACGTCGGTTTGATTGATTTTAAGCCGCCGAAAATGATTTCAAGATTTGGGCTCAACTTACCATGTAGCTCAATCGAACTCCCAGTTCATTGGTGAACTTAATCATTTGCGTTTTCGATTTGCTTTCCAGTGCTGCTGGCTCTTGCGTTGAAAACGGAAGACGTTGAAGGAACTTCAGCGCTGTTATTATTTCCTTTTGGCGCCGTTCGTTGTTTCTCTTCGTGATTGCATCGTAGAGGTCGTTTCCAAGTTGTAGAATGATCCGTCAGGAAAGTGTCCAAGTTGTAGAATGATCCGTCAGCGAAATGGGCATTCACGTTTAGGTAGCGCTTGTTGCTTATACTTGTCCACTCGTCCAAAGTGAGACTAACCAGTTCACCGCTATCGATACGCTTCACTATTTCATCCCGCGTTTGCTGCTGAGCGTATCCATAGTATTCGGCGACGAGCTTCATGACGGATGTATTCGACGTTGGCAGAGAATATCTACGATTGCATTGATTGCATTGATTGCATTGATCGAAAATCCGTCCTCTGCTGCCAGCCGAGCTACAATTTCCGCCAGTGACTGGCGTTTAACGAACTTGAGCATCGATACTTGTTTCACTGCGACGTTCGGTGTGGATGATTTAACTTTCGCAGCAGACTCACTAGGATTAGTGGGGGGTTTGGAATCCATGTCGTGTTTGTTTTTCATGTGCCGGAGCAAGCCACCGGTCGAAGAGCCCTTGCAAGACAAAATTTGCTCGCACTTCCGACATCGTGCTTTTTCTATGTCATCCGCAGTTCTATCGAAGTGTTTCCAAATTTCAGCCATGCCTTTAAACTAATTGAATGTAAGGCTACATTAGCACAAATTTTGTATTACTACTCACTTTGATGTAACGGCAATCCGAAATTATTCAATGAACACAGAAGCAGTAATCAGTGAATGAAAACAATGTTTTGAATGGAAATGACAGCTTGCGTCGTATTGGCGCGCGCGCGTGTGTGTGTGTTAAATGTGTAGGCAAAAATGCGAATGCCTACTGAACCAAAACAAAAGGAATGATGCATTTTCATGAATGATGTATAACATCGATGTAGGTACTGTAAATAAGTATGTTGGTGTTGTATGGGTTATATTGAATGCGCGTAAACGGTACACTGAAATTTATTGGGAAGTATCAAAGCGATAAAATATGTAAAAAATGTGTGTCCCGGGAATCCCGGGATATCCCGGGTTGGAACCTCTAGCATATATGAAATCAAAACTTTCAAACTATCAAGAACATTCATCTTTCTTCAAATCAAAAAGATATCTTACAGTCACTACTAGTTTCAAATCACAAACAAATTAAACATTTCAGATCATTTAGTAGCAACGCGACCATCTCAATCCAAAAAAAAAAACACTACAAACCACTTACCCCAACCTAATTCTTATCACCTCCCATGGCGTGCAAGTAGTCCACATAGACCAGTTCGCCACTACCCCTCACTAACCCTCGGCGGCGGATTGGCCTGCGCTCTCATTGCCCCACCAAATGCTGCAAAATGAAGATTAAAATGAAATAAATGTTAAAAATTTTACAGATTTCTGCAAAAAAAATCTAATTGTGTTCCAAAGTTGAGACCAATCGAGAAATATTGGTTTATCATGAAGCAGACATATCGCAAACATCCTTAGACAGTCAAAACAGATCAAGAATTTAAGAAAGCTTGGGTCAATGTACAAAAACTTGTCGGTGCCAATGTTGTTCAAATTGCCATGGAGGATCCTCAGTGAAGAGTTTTTGGCAAATCGCTTGGTTTTTTGTCTGTGAAGGCGTTAAAAATTGCACTTTTGTCCTCGATTGATGACATATAAAGATCCTATTGAAGAATGTGAACCGGCAGCCCTAAGTTTGCACCTTTAAACTGAAGAAATGATCCATGAAAAATTGAAATTCGTTCCATAAAAAACGTATTTCTGACCCATAAAGCTCTGATGAAAATCCATAAAAAAATTAAAATGATCCATAAAATACAGCAATGTGATCCATACTTTATGTAAGTTTTAGCAATAAAATGTCAAAAATATACCGTTATATATCTAGGCTATGACCCATAAAATTGTACCGATTACCCATAAACATATTCCAAATTATCCATAAAAGGTTCAATCTTTCCTTAAACTTGTAAAACTGATCCTTAGAATGTAAAGTTTGTGAACTAAAATATATGCACATGATCAATAAATTATTGAAAATATTCCATAAATAAATCGCCAATGATCCATAATAGGTTTGAAAATGAACCATAAACTTCTAAATATGGTCCATAGCAAATCAATGTTGTGCATTTATAATAATATAAATGATCCATTAATTATGCCGGAATTATTCCAATTTCGGGTTTAATTTTTTTTAATTTAACAACGGGAAAATCGATCCTTGACTGCGCTACTACTCAAATTTATTAAAATGTCCGTTCCTTTATATATGAGGTTTAAATATTACTGTAAAAGAAGGATCACTTAGGAGAAGATTTTTAATTTTCAGAAAGCTGACTTACTTTTGCGATCTCACGTTCTTTTACGACCGCAACTGTGACATTTGTTTCCCAATAAATTTGGTAAAGAGCACTCGCGCACGTAAAGAACTACGGCAGCCCTATTTTTGCACCTTTAAAACTGAAGAAATGATCCATGAAAAATTGAAAATCGTTCTATAAAAAACGCATTATTGACCCATAAGACTGTGGTGAAAACCCACAAAAAAATAAAATAGAAATTATCAGTAAAATTCATCAATTTGATCCATACTTTTAACAAAATTTAGCAATAGAATATCAAAAATTAACCGTTTTATATCAAGGGAAGAATATGTAATTTTTTTCGGATTTCCCATTAACACATTGCAAATGATACTTAAAAGGTTCAATATTTTTCCTTAAACTTGCAAAATTGATCCACAGAATGTAACATATGTGCGTATCATCTATTAATTATTGTAAATGTTCATTAAATAAATTGCCAGGGACCCCTAATAGTTTGTATAACAAATCATAGTCTTCAAAAAATAATTCATAACAAACCAACTTTGCGAACATCACATTATTTGATCTCCCCGCAACTGCGACACATGTTTGTGAAGAAATTTGGTAAAGAGCTCTCCTGCACATAAAGAGCTTCAGGTCAAATTTATGACTTGATTAAACTGTAGTTTTAGAAAATTTGATTTAATTTTTCCCCGGGGGGCCTTTTTGCCCCCCCCCCCTCCCCCCCCCGGCCCCAAACAAAAAAAACATCCTTTGTTTTTATTATACCGGGCAAATGGTTGAAACCGCCGTTTGCCTGGAATCTAATCTACGTTATGTTAACACTTCGGATGTCGGAAACATCGACCGTTTAGTTCCTGCATTGTGCTCTCATGCCGTGCGGTTCTATTTTCTATTTGCTGAAGGAAGTGCTATTGCTACCTAACGCTACACCAAATCTTAAACAGCACTTTTCAGTGCTAAATAATACCTACAATTTTTAGATTTCCTCTTATTCCTTTTCGATCCTTGTTAGGCCCTTCGGGTAACCCGGCTTGGATATCGCATTGGAAAATTCCTCTTCGGTCCCTCGGATTCTTATAGTTATCTGTTTGGACGTCGATTTGGAGCAAATTACTCTGCCACTATGGCAAATAAGCGCAAACGAAAAAGGCAATCTATTGATTCGCCTGCAAATCAAATTAATGTGAGTAATCAATTTGATATGCTCACAGATGATGAGAGTGATCCATCATCTAATCAAAATTTGAAAAAACTTTCTCGATTGAGAAAGGAAAAAGTTCCCCCTATTGTGGTGACAATTTCGGATTTCCATGCTTTTCGCAAGGAAATCTTAACATTTGTTGAAGGTGTGAAATATTCCCTTCAAATTTCCAGACGAGGTGAATGCCGTTTGCATGCAGAAACCTTGGACGGATTCAAACGTCTTCTTGAGTATCTTACTCAGAAGAACCACAATTTCTTCACTTATGACACCAAAGCTGAGCGTCTTTTCAAGGTTGTCTTGAAAGGACTGCCCAGTGGTGAGTCTCTCGATGAAATAAAGGACGAATTAATAAAATTACTTGGAATTAGCCCAGTCCAAGTAATTAAGATGAAAATGAAATCCCGGCCTGGCGATTCTCGCAAAGGGATTTCAAACGATCTCTACTTAGTTCACTTCAAGGCAAGTGAACTTAACAACCTTAAGGCTTTAGAAAAAGCAAGCCTTTTGCTCCATGTCAGAGTGAAGTGGGAACATTTCAGGAAGACTGGAGCCAATTTCCAAAGCCTTACCCAATGCCGTAAGTGCCAGGGTTGGGGTCACGGAACAAAGCATTGCCATATGGTTGGTAAATGCATGAATTGTGGTGATTCCTCACATACTAAGGACGAATGTCCTGTGAAGGAAGATCCTCAAAAATTCAAATGTTCAAATTGTGGTGAAAACCATAAATCAAATTTTTGGGAGTGCAAGACTCGCAAAGCAATTTTGCAGTCACGCTCTAAACGCCAGGTAGGAAACAATATACGTTCCCGACCAGCTACTACCCATTCTGCTGCTGTTAACAACGATCAGCAAAGAACTAATTCCTACCAAACCGTCGGTAGAAACAGCGGACAGGTTTTTCCATCCGCAACTGTAACTTCAAACGCTCAACGAGGAGTAAATACTATTTCGATACCTGCAGGTACCAACAGGGTTCAATCTTCAAACCCTACATTCCTACCCAACCGTGTTGTTAACAATGTTCAACATGTAAATGGACCTACCTACGCTGCCGTTGCAGCGGGTAGAAACCAAAACCAAAATTCCCACGGGACTTCTGATGAATTTGATTTAGGTGACATATCCGCTCCTAAATTAGAATTTTTACAGCAATCGTTAATCGACATGATAACCGATATGCTAAAAACTAATTCCATGTTTGAAGCTATCCAAACTGGTATTAAATTTGCCAATAATATTGTCATGACATTGAAGTTCAGTAATGGATTTTAAGTCATTAAATATTTTGAATTGGAATGCTCGATCCATCAGAGATAACGAGGATGAGCTATTTATTTTTTTAAGAGTTCATAACGTGCATATTGCTGTTATAACTGAGACTTATCTCAAACCTGCCCATAAGGTCAAAAGAGATCCAAATTATTTTGTCTACCGAAATGATCGCCTGAATGGAGCTGGTGGTGGCGTTGCCATCATTGTCCATAGGCGTATCAAACATCACATTCTTTCTTCATTTGAAACCAAAGTTTTTGAAACTTTGGGGGTTTCAGTTGAAACAAAATTTGGCCAATTTACTTTTATAGCTGCCTACTTGCCTTTCCAATGCACTGGTCAGCAAAATAAATGGCTCAAGGGTGACCTCCAGAAACTTACCCGTCATAGGTCTAAATTCTTCGTTATTGGTGATTTCAATGCAAAACACCGCTCATGGAATAATTCGCAAAGCAATGCCAATGGTAATATACTTTTTGATCATTGTTCCGCAGGCTACTACACTATTCAATACCCAAACAGCCCAACTTGCTTTTCTTCAGCCAGAAATCCCTCAACTATTGATTTGGTCCTAACTGATTCATGTCAACTTTGTAGTCAATTGATTACCCATGCTGACTTTGGTTCTGATCACCTTCCAGTTACATTTGAAATATCTCAAGAAATCATTTCTAATTCCATCAGTTCTACTTTCAACTACCATAGAGCTAATTGGGATCAATATCGAACATCTATGGAACACAACTTTGATCCTAATGTTCCATTGCAAACAAAAAATGAAATTAATAATGCTCTTGAATCTCTGGCTTTCTCAATAAATAGAGCAAGAGCTGCTTCAATGCCAAAATGCGAGGTTAAATTCGATTCAGTTATAATTGATGACGATCTTCAGCTTTTGATTCGTCTGAAAAATGTACGTAGGCGTCAATATCAAAGAACACGTGATCCCGCTATGAAAGTCATATGGCGAGATTTACAAAAACAAATTAAAAAACGCTTCTCTGCCCTGAGGAACAAACATTTTGAAAATAATGTGTCAAAATTAGATCCGAGTTCCAAACCTTTCTGGAAACTCTCTAAAATATTGAAAAAACCTCAAAAGCCTATACCAGCGCTTAAGGAAGGTGATAAAATTTTGCTCACAAATGCGGAAAAAGCTCAAAAACTTGTTAAGCAGTTTGAGAGCTCCCATAATTTCAGTTTGGGTCTTACAAGTCCTATTGAGGATCAAGTTTCCAGGGAGTATCTGAATATTTTCTCACAAGAAAATATTTTTGATGATTCTTGGGGAACTGATTTGGATGAAGTAAAAACTATAACTAAAAAATTTCAAAATATGAAAGCACCAGGTGATGATGGAATTTTCTATATCCTAATCAAAAAACTCCCCGAGAGTACTTTGTCTTTCTTGGTGAAACTATTTAACAGATGTTTTCATCTGGCATACTTTCCAGATAAATGGAAAAATGCAAAAGTCGTACCTATTTTGAATCCAGACAAAAATCCGGCTGAAGCTTCTAGCTACCGACCAATCAGTTTGCTTTCTTCAATAAGTAAGCTTTTTGAAAAAATAATTTTGAATAGAATGATGCTTCACATCAATACAAACTCAATTTTTGCTGATGAACAGTTTGGATTTCGCCATGGGCATTCAACTACGCATCAACTTTTGAGAGTTACAAATTTAATTCGTTCAAACAAATCTGAAGGCTGCTCAACTGGAGTTGCTCTTCTAGACATAGAAAAAGCATTCGACAGTGTTTGGCATGAAGGTTTGATTGCGAAACTGAAAAAGTTCAATTTTCCGCTTTATATCATGAAATTAGTTCAAAACTGCTTAACTGATAGAACTTTGCAAGTAAATTATCAGAATTCTAAATCTGATCAATTGCCTGTCAGAGCTGGTGTTCCTCAAGGTAGCATTCTTGGGCCAATACTTTATAACATTTTCACTTCAGATCTCCCTGATTTACCTCAGGGCTGTCAAAAATCTTGCTTTGCTGATGACACAGGCATTTCCGCTAAAGGAAAAAGTCTTCGTGTTATATCCAGGAGGCTACAAAAAAGCTTGGACATTTTTACAGATTATTTTCAAAAATGGAAGATTTCTCCTAATGCTTCCAAAACTCAACTTATAATATTCCCACACAAGCCTAGAGCTGCATTTTTGAAACCAAGTAATAGTCATATGGTCACTATGAACGGAGTTCCAATTTCTTGGTCAAATCAAGTAAAATATCTTGGACTGATACTTGATCAAAAATTAACTTTTAAAGATCACATTGAGGGCATTCAAGCCAAATGTAATAAATATATAAAATGTTTATATCCTCTTATAAACAGAAAATCCAAACTTTGTTTGAATAACAAACTTCTAATATTCAAACAAATCTTTAGACCGGCCATGCTTTATGCTGTGCCAATATGGTCTAGTTGTTGTGCTACTAGGAAAAAAGCACTTCAAAGGATTCAGAACAAAGTTCTGAAAATGATTTTGAAGCTGCCACCCTGGTTCAGTACTATTGAATTACATAGAATGTCAAACGTTGAGACTCTAGAAGAAATGTCCAACAAAATAATTCATACTTTTAGACAAAAATCATTGCAGTCTTCAATTGCAATGATCAATTCTCTCTATAGATAAGAACTAGTTTTAAGAAATCAATAATTATTCTTACACGCAGGCAAAAGGAACCCTGTTAAAAAAAAAATACTGAATAGACAAAGTAAAAATAATATTAACACAATTAGATATAAATGATAGCATATAAGGTTGAAATGTTTATTACTTAGCAGGATCACCTAGGTTAATATATGAATGTAAAATAATGTAAAAATTTGGAAGAAATAAAGAGTTAAAAAAAAAAAAAAAACCGACCATATCCACACCCACACAAACAAACAAACCAAAACCAAACGGAACTTTTCTAACTTCTCTCCCTCCGTCTTTTTTTTTCCAAAGAGTATCGGCTTCGTAATTAACGTTTTTTGAACGGTGACGCCCGATATATTCCTCTAATCGCTGGCAGCGGACTTTGTCTACACGACCATCAGGCGATACCGGGAGACGTCCTCGACCAATGACCGTGCGAGATCCGGTCGGCCGCGTTCAGCGAGGACGCCACGGGTCATCAAGATCGTGAGGGAGCGAATTCGGCGCAAAAAGAACCGCTCAATCCGGAAAACGGCTGCAGATCTCAACGTTTCCATTGGAACCGCTCACACCATACTCACCAAGGACCTTGGTTTCAGGCCTTACAAAAAACGTAAGGTCCATGGCGTTTCGGAGGCTACCAGCAAAAAGCGGTTGGATCGAGCTAAGAGGATCCTCTCTCGGCACGCTGGTCAGGAGTTTGTTTTTTCGGGCGAGAAACTGTTCGTGCTGCAGCAGCCGCACAATGTGCAAAATGACCGGGTGTGGGCGCCATCGAGGGACAGCATTCCTGAATCCAATATAAACATCCCTCGGTTCCAAAGTGCCGCGTCGGTGATGGTTTGGGGGGCAGTATGCAAACGTGGTAAGCTACCCTTGGTGTTTATTGAAAAAAAACGTCAAAATCAACGCGGCGTACTACAAAACTGAGGTTTTGGAAAAGGTTGTTGCCCCCAGTCTTCGAAGCCTCTACGGCGATGAGCACTACGTGTTCCAGCAGGACGGTGCACCAGCCCATACGGCAAATGTGGTTCAAGCCTGGTGTCGGGACAATTTAACCGACTTTCTGGACAAAACTTTGTGGCCTCCCAGCTCCCCGGACTTGAATCCTCTCGACTTTTTTGTTTGGTCCTATATGATGGCGAAGCTGAACGAATGCAAGGTCAGCACTTTGGATCATTTCAAGACGGTAATTCTCAAAATCTGGGACGAAATGCCCATGCAGTCCGTGCGTGCCGCCTGCGACGCGTTCGAGAAACGTTTGAAGCTCGTTAAGGAGTACAAAGGGGGGGGGTCATTCCAAGAGAAATGTTGTAAACGTTCCATGTAAACATAGCTTTCAATAACATAAATCCAAAAAATAAAAAAACATGTTTTCATTTTTTTAAGCGAAACTTAACAAAAATTTAACGTTAAAGCCTTTGTTTACAAAACTAGATGAGACCTTTCGCAAAATTATCCTGGAATTGAACTTCTCATTTGTGTGACATACAATTCTCCTTAGTTAGGCAACCAAAACATTTCATTACGAAACTTCTAGATACAACGGATTTCACACAATCTTATCAGCCATTCATCAGCACTGGTTGTTGCCTGACAGCAACTAAAACTTGATTAAGTTTCTCTGACACTCGAGAACCGCGTGGCAGCAGTTTCGACGGAGCGTAAAAGTATGCACCTTTCGACGCGCTCAGCTCGCATCGTTGTACAACCGGGTATAAGAAGACAAACTTTTCGCGGAAATTGTGCAAGGATTTTGCAAATCCGTCTCCCAAGGCTCATTTCAGATAAGACAGGCAGCGGTTTAATTAGTGCAAAAGAAAAAAGTGTCGTTGCAAAGATCTTAAGCTGGATTGAGCCCGATAGCAAACAAGAACCGGATGGAGAAAAATCACCGTCATTCTCATGCCATCACCTGCAACAGTCGAGGATGTATTTCGTTCGAAGAAGCTTGTCGTCGAATGTTGCTGTTCACTGGAAAAGTTTTATCTGATGGGCGTGGAAAAGGGGGCTAGTAATTTGTAGCCATTATGATTGTTTTTCCACTTTGCGTACAGTAGAGGGCAGAGGTTTGTAATCATAATTTCGAAATTTTAATATTTATAATAACATAATTCCGCATGTGAGACAAATTTCAAAAAACCTAAAAGCATTTCGCAAGAAATTTTAAAAACTTGTTGTAATTAAAAAAAAATAATTATAAAATAATTAGAGACAAGGATTGAAGTCATTCATAAATCCTGTGATTTGTACCATCGAAAAATTAAACTACCGATTCTAATCGGCCATGGTGGTGGCTATTTGTGAATTTCAACTATCACCTTATGTTTTAATTATAAAGTCTTCCCAGAACTGTGGGTAAATCTTTGAATGATTTTAAAGTTTTTAAGATTCAAGGCGAAAATACATTTAACTACCTTGCCATGCATTTGATACAATAAAAATGTATGCAAACATAAGAGCTATTGTTTAAAAATCCTTATTTATGTATGTTAATTTATGGAGAAATTGCTACTGCTAAACTACTCAACATACAGAAACAAAACTGTTTTTGTATTTGTGAACAAAAACTAACGGTAAGCTGAACTGCAATTCCACTTCGGTTCATGACATATAGTCGAACACGTTTATGTGATCGATAGAAACTTTTTTAAATATCCCAAATCCGTGACCTTAGTTAAAAGTTTGTTTAGCGTTTGTCTTCTGTCTCTTAACACTATAGAAAAAAACATGAATTGATGATATGATACGATTTATGATGATAAGGTTTGTACTACCAGCCATTGTAGCACGGAAACTAAATTCGAGGTCAACAGGCTCTCCTCTCGATTTGACTTGATCAAGCTTCAATAACCTCTGATTGTCCTCATATTGCCATTATATGAAAGACCAAAAACGAATTGGGTGGATCGATAGGAAACATCACTTATACGTATGATATAAAGGATTTCCTTCGATTGAATAATTGGTCAAAAAGCAAGCTATCTTACAAAAAAAAAGAGGAGGAAGAACAACCCGCCTTCTATTCACATACTGTTAGCAATAGGAGCTAGAATTGGCAATCCCACTCTCCCCTCCCTGTCTGCTTCAATCGGGTGCCTTGAGGGTCCCTCACATTTCCTAGTATTAGCATTATTTCTTCAAAGAATTATGTATACACATATATATATATATATATATATATATATATATATATATATATATATATATATATATATATATATATATATATATATATATATATATATATATATATATATATATATATATATATATATATATATATATATATATATATATATATATATATATATATATATATATATATATATATAATATATATATATATATATATATATATATATATATATATATATATATATATATATATATATATATATATATATATATATATATATATATATATATATATATATATATATATATATATATATATATATATATATATATATATATATATATATATATATATATATATATATATATATATATATATATATATATATATATATATATATATATATATATATATATATATATATTTATATATAATATCTATATATATATATATATATATATATATATATATATATATATATATATATATATATATATATATATATATATTCATATATTTATATAAATATATATATATATATATATATATATATATATATATATATATATATATATATATATATATATATATATATATATATATATATATATATATATATATATATATATATATATATATATATATATATATATATATATATATATATATATATATATATATATATATATATATATATATATATATATATTTATATAAATATATGAATATATACATATACATACATATATATATATATATATATATATATATATATATATATATATATATATATATATATATATATATATATATATATATATATATATATATATATATATATATATATATATATATATATATATATATATATATATATATATATATATATATATATATATATATATATATATATATATATATATATATATATATATATATATATATATATATATATATATATATATATAATTCATATATGATCTTCAAAAAGTTCAATCTGAAAAAAAAAACAAAAATGTTATATTACGCTTCCTTAATAGTTCGAATAGAGCCTCAAAAATCTAGGTTATCATTTCTATACGCTAAGTTGAAATATATAATGGAGATTAAGATTTTTAATAGAGATTGGGAATCAGCAATTTATTTATTAACATATTAAGTTCTGCCGCATGAAAACAATCACATCACCATAATCGTTTCATTAATATTGCACTAGAAAAAAATGCAAAACATGACAAAAAAGACAAAAATTATCATCACAAGATTGATTAAATGTGAGATATTTTTGAAACTTTCAGAGTATTAATAAACACAACCCAAGTATCAATTTTGGTGTTATTCCTGCCATATAGCATTCCTCACAGCTTTGTTTATAAAACAATATTCAAAACTGTTTTGTCTACCAACACCTTCTCTATGCTTCCTTAAAGCCAAAATTTGTACAAAGTGGCCCCCATTTGTACAAAGTGGTTGTGAAAACAAGTTAATAAAACCTTTATAAGACCATAAAGATTTTGAAAATGTTCTAGTGAAAGATGTTATGACCACTTGTGAACCTTCAAATAACCTATTGGCTGCTATAAAAACCAGTATACGGCCA
>JAHHFK020002445.1:0-207500 GCA_024533555.2 Aedes koreicus | reverse complement strand
AAGCGGGTAGTTCAAGCTTTCAAGAGGAATCGTGTGGTGGCAATTTCTGGCCGGATTTAGCCTCGTGCTATTACTCGAAAGAGGTTTTGGAGTTGTACAAGGCTAAGAAGGTCAATTTCGTTCCGAAGCATCTCAACCCCCGAACGCACCGGAACTGCGACCATTTGAAAAGTACTGGGTCCATTGTTATTGCCCTAAAGTTTTTTTCAATATGGGTGAATAGTACGTTTTATTTGTAATTTCATTTTACCCATTTTTTTGACACCTCCATACACTTCCATAAAATGGGTACTTTTTTACCCATTTATGGGTACTGGCCAGTTATAGTGTGAAACCATCGTCAAAAAAGTTCGACCCGGTGACAACCTGGGTTGACACCGGGCAAATAAAAAACGTTTTGACAGCAGTTAGGTTGGAACTGGTGCGAAACTAGGTTGGAAGTTAGAACTGAACATAAACAAATTCGCTATAAGGCAATCGAACTACACAGAAAAAAAAATTGAATTTTCATTGCGATGTAATTATCAGAGCTTGTACAATTGTACTTCATTCCACATAAAGCAGCTTACGTACATTACCAATCAGATCAAGGCCAGTGTGGCATCTGCTGTACACAGAAAGTGTTTCCATTGTATTCGGTCCACGGCTGTACCTCGCCAACCCTGCTGTCTGCGGAGGGTCCGCAGGTCGCCTCCGTCGATTCGTTTTCGAGTATAATTTTAACTGGGGTGTCGTCCGACATTCTTACGACATGCCCAGCCCATCGTAGTTGACCGATTTTAGCGATGTGTACGATGGGAGGTTCTCCCAGAAACTGATGCAATTCGTGGTTCATTCGCCTCCTCCACGTTTCGTCTTCCATCTAGACTCCACCGTAGATCGTACGCAGCACCTTCCGTTCAAAGACACCAAAGGCGCGTTGGTCCTCCACTAGCACTTTCCATGTTTCGTAGCCGTAGAGAATTACCGGTTTAATTAATGTCTTGTAGATGGTCAACTTTGTAGTTCGGCGAACTTTGTTCGATCTTAGCGTCCTTCGTAGTCTAAAGTAAGCACGATTGCCAGCCATAATGCGCCTTTGTATTTCTCTGCTGATGTCGTTATCGGCGGTCACCAATGAGCCCAGATACACGAATTCGTCTGTTGCCTAGATTTCATCGCCGTCGATCTGAACTCGTGTTAGGAGGCTAACATTGTCTTCTCGTGAGCCTCTTCCCTTCATGTATTTTGTTTTCACAAGACCAATCCTACCAGTTTCAGCCTTAAGTCTGAAGTACGTGTTCACCATCGTCTCAAAGTTACGTGCCACGATATCAACGTCGTTGGCAAAGCCAAATAGTTGGACAGACTTCCTGAATATCCTACCCCTCGAGGCTATCCCAGCTTATCAAATCACACTCTCCAATGCAATGTTAAACAACAAACACGACAATCCATCACCTTGCCGTAACCCTCTCCGAAATTCGAAGGGACTCAAGTGTCCCTGATACTCGGACGACACACATCTCTCGATCCATCATTGCTTTGATCAACCGCGTCAGTCCAGAAATCCATATTCGTGCATGATCTGCCATAGCTGGTCTCGATCGACTGTATCATCCGCTGATTTGAAATCGATGAAAAGATGTTGTGTGGGCACTTTTTATTCGCGACATTTAGGCAGCACTTGCCAGACGAAGCAGCAACTTGCATGAAATGGTTCTTACAAAGATGAGCTTTTACATACAATATTGTCGGCAATGTATGGTTTGTCTTAGAACTTAACAAGACTTTTATCCTAAATGTGTATGTTTTGTGACGCTCCATTTATGTGCATGATATTGAACAGAAATTCAGACTACTTTTTCAAGCTGTGTATATTTTCGAGCTACTTCTAAGAAAAATTCAAAAATACACTGCGAGTTTTATTCAGCGCATGATGACAAGGTGACGGAAAAGAAATTTAAAACCAATTTCGGGAGCCAAATCAAATCGTAGTTTTAAAGTGTTACGCAGTGGTATGGTAACAAAACTATTTAATTCAAACACCTCAGTAGACTTGGCTATAGCAACGGTCTACTCGTGAGGGTGGGTTCTACATCGACCTCTTTTGATGGCTAGCGCAATCTGGAGAACTATGTCTAGTCTCAAGGTCGGCTGGTGTTATCTACTTTACTAATCAGGACTCGTGATTGTGTAAGATGAGAGAAAAGCTAGTGATTATAATTTTTCGTTTTATTTTTCCTACTTTTACAAACTGTGTGTGTGTGTGTGTGTGTTTGTCGTGTATGGTGTATGGTACTTAACTGGCCGAACCGGTCGGTAACTGCTCGAATTGTCGGTTGAGGATGGCGGGGAAGATGGCGTATGGCGTGGTGGTGAAGATGGCGTATGGCGTGGTGGTGAAGATGGCGCACGGTGTAGCGCCGTGTAACGGTGAATCTGTTACCGATTTCGGGTAGCCGGCGGGAAATTCTGGCGATTATTGGCTTGGCGGCGGAAAACGGTGATGGGTAACGTGGGTGAATAGCAGCAGGGCGGTGGGAAAATGATAATGATGGCGATCTCAGGTGGCCGTGGGATGACGCCACCCGTTTTCGAAGATGGTGGGCGATAGCGCGCGCTTCGAAGTGGCTTCTTGACGGGTTCTCGGCGATAGAAACTTCCCGATCAGGTTGATCGGACGTACTCTCGGATTCTCACGGGTGCTCCGGCAGATCGGACGTCGAATGCTCAGACAACACGAGTCTCTGGCAAACCAGACGTCCTATGCTTGTGGAATAACGGGTCCTACAGGACAAACGAGAAACGTCTATAGGTCCTTTTCATCTATCACCTAGCCACCAAAACCAAACGATTCTTCAAAACCATACCTGATCCAAATTGCTCCCTTTTTCAAGTTTAATAGAGTGGCTAGTCACTGTATAACACTTAAGATTAAACTTTCGGATGAACTTTCAAAGCTGTCTGCTCTCGATGAGGTTTTCTTGGCAAGTGCCCGAGCTTATCTTTTCAGCTCATTTCTTTACCTTCCATCTAGTCATCTCCTGAAGCTTTTACATTATAGCAGTTGGTAGTGAACTGTGGTAATCGTGTACTAAACCTAGGGGTTTTGTGTGTTGGCAATAGAAATTTAAATTTAAACACAGAGAGAGACATGCCGGATTCGACATACAAAACATATATACAAAAATAAATTGTTACAAACGGTAACAAAAGCTGAAAATGAAATGAAATATTTCATTAAACTGATTTTGTATTCAGGAGAGGAAACATGTGTATAACTGTAAAATTATCTCAATCAATAATATGTGCATGAATTGTGTATCACAAAAACAAATTTTGAAATAAATACCTATAAATACATTTACCGTTGTGGGCCGTTCATCAATCTCATGGTTTTATTTGTCTGGTGAAGAAGAGAGGAAGGGATTTGACCCCATATAAATTCAAAAAAAAGTATGGGCAAAGAACCACAGAAAGGAAGTCTGTTAATCCCAAATATGGTTTAAACGTGGTTTGGACCATCCCTTTGCTCTAAAAAAGCTGAATGATCTTATGAAAATAATTTTAGATTGATGGGCACAAAAAAAACATGTTTTCATAACAAATATCGCAATTCAGGTGCATTTTTATGTATATATACTTTTAAGGATATTTAACTACCTTTCATTTCCGCATTAAATTAATAACATCAGCAAAGTGGTTCCAAGGTGATGATACATTTCTGAAAAAAAATGCCATTTCTTTAAGGTCATTTTTTTTTTTTGACCAACTTTCGTGAAAACTGAGCTCAAACTTTGAATCGAAGTCTTTACGCTATATCAAATCACCTCCATCGATATTTAATGGCTTTAACCATTCCGTATATATGAAACTACGTATTGAAAAAATAATGCGATGATCTGATAATTTTATTCTGTCCTCCTAATAATTCTTCAAACTTTTGAGATGAGCAAAACATAATCAAATGGTTAAAATCTGACCGACACTGTACCCATTATTTACTTAGTGCTCAAGTATCACCGATACATGCGAAGATACATTCGTTAACCCAGAAAAAAAAACAGAACTGGAACATCAACTACCACGAGGAAAAAGTATTTATCAAGTGAGCTATCGAAAAAGATTTAAATTTAGTGTTTCACTGCAGAACGTGCAGAAGGTGGAAGCAACAGCCAAAGTGCCTTTTAATTTGATTGACACAAACGAGTCTCAATTGTTTACACATCAAGTTGTCTTCCACTCAGCGGATGTTTCATCTTTTTTTTCCTTTCAAATGCACTGTGTATTCAAGTATTTATTTCAGCCAAAAAAAAAAAAAAAAAAGAGGCCTTCCATCACACATGTTCAGATGCAATCGACGCTGTAGGGTGCATTCGTCATCGGGGTAAGTCGGGTGTAATGTAAATAGAAACTGCAGCAGTTTGTCGTTAGAGTATTCGAATTCTACATTTTCTCGAAAGCATACAGGCCTTAGGTAAACACCATCATCAGCATCCAATAGAGCCGGTGATTCGATACGCAACGGATGTTACGTTTTGCACCACGTGCGCCGAGTTCGTCAAATTGTCATGCTCGTGCGGTAGCAGAAGAGTGCGTCCGTCTGCAATATGTACACAGCGATTTACCTCTTCTGTTGGTCGTTCGTTTCTTTTCCAAAAGATGTGATTAGATTGAACTCGGGGCTGCAGGAAATTTGACACGCTCTAGCAATATAGACGAGAAATTTTTATTTTTCAATCATACTAATGTATATACTCTTCTTCAATTGACTAACGATAAATTTATTGAATCTTGCTGTTCAAATTTCCAAACAAAGTAATCAATGTGACGGTTTTCATTAACTGTCCGTTTTGCATCTGGAACTATTAGTTGGGAGCCAGCATTTAACTTGATATTGATGAGTCAAAATAGAAAAAGGATACGTGCATTTTCAGAAAAGCTTTGCAATATGATACGCAAACATTCGTATTTTCCTTGGCTGAAGAAACTTTGCTAGAAAATCGCATTTTATCATTGTTATTTAAATGCAATTTTTTTGAAATTTCGTCTTGTCTTCATTTCTGGTCGATATTTGCTAACGTTAAAGGGTGTCCACGATGAAATTGCCACACTATTAAATTGCTCTAACTTTTTAACCGTTGGGTAGAATTTAATGAAAAATTTGGGGGGGTTTAGTTCCATAGGGATTTTTTACATCCTGCAAGTTTTAAAGTCCTGTGATCAAAACTCGCGGAAATGGAGTCGAAAGAACAGCTCGTGCGTGATAAAATCTTGCGCATTCATCACGAGAACAAGGATCTCTCGCATCGTTCCATCGCTAAAACGTTGGGAATCGTAAATTCCACGGTGTCGCGAGTGATTAAGCGGTTCGAGGAACGGTTGACCACCGATCGGAAGCCCAGAAGTGAAGGAAAAAGTATTCCATACAACACCAAAAATCACAACCGCGTAGTTGGGGCCTTCAACCGAAATCCGAACGCCTCCGTTCGGGATGTGGCTAAGAAGCTGCACCTAAGCCGAAGTTTTGTCCAGAAGGCCAAAACTAAGGCTGGGCTTCGAACGTTCAAGGTACAAAAGGCCCCTAATCGCGACGAGAAGCAGAACAAGTCCGCCAAAACCCGTGCCAGGAAGTTGTACCTCAACATGCTGACGAAAGTTGAATGCTGCATCATGGACGACGAAACATATGTGAAGGCCGACTTCAAACAGATCCCCGGCAACCTGTTTTTCACGGCCAAGGATAAGTTCAGCGTTCCGGAGAATGTCCGCACTCAGAAGATGTCCAAATTTGCGAAGAAATTCCTGGTTTGGCAAGCCATCTGCACGTGCGGGAAGCGGAGTGCACCTTTCGTGACCCAGGACACGATGAACGGACAGGTGTACATAAAAGAGTGCCTCCAGAAGCGGCTGCTTCCTCTCCTGAAGGCCCACAACGTCCCAACAATCTTCTGGCCGGATTTGGCCTCATGCCACTACTCCAAGGACGTGCTGAAGTGGTATGCGGACAATAAGGTCAATTTCGTGCCGAAAATGTTCAACCCTCCCAACACTCCGGAGCTCCGCCCCATCGAGAAGTACTGGGCGATTATGAAGCAGCACCTTCTTAAACGACCTAAGGTAGTGAAGACAGTCGAGGAACTGAAGAAAGTATGGGTTTACATGCAAAAAACGGTTGATTTACAGGTTGTGCAGAATCTTATGGCCGGGGTTAAGGCCAAGGTGCGGGCATTTGCGTATGGACTTAAAAAAAAAAAAAAGTAAAAAGGAAAAAAAAAGTTTAAAAAATTTTTTCTCAACCCTGAAAATTTGAGGGCAATCGGATGAAAACTCGAATTTTGCGAATCAATTTTGTGTGTGGCAATTTCATCGTGGACACCCTTTACTCATACATTTCGCAGAGCTTTCGCCTAGTAAGACGATCAACTTTCATAGCACACGTATCTATGGAATGAATGCCTGGAACTGCGTTTTTCAATCTGTGGGTTACCGCTAGTCCTCTATATTGTCACGGACAATGAATAGTATTTGCAATTGATATCAGCATAATGGAATATATTTGCGAATTAAGTACCATTTCATTTACGCATCTGCTCAGATTTAATGATGCTGTTAACAAGTTTATCATTTTGCGTAAGTTTTGAAAATTCAGTGCCAGTTTTGTGTCTTATGCGGATAAAATGTGACCTTTGTATCTTTCTGACGATGAAAATGCTGTTTCAGCATAGCATTTTAAGCAAAGTGAGTTTAGTTCTTCCCAGATGATTTTACTACATATCTAGAAAATGTAGGATGTTGAAGCACAGTTTGATTATTAACAGCCATTTGACACGTATCACTCTATTTATAAATACAAAATTTCAAGCTGCCCTCAATTGAAATGGGTTTGTTTCAAAAGGAAGGGATTGATTTGGACTCAATTTTCCCTCCACCGGACCGGTAATTTTTTTAAAGGCATTCACACCGTCTTCAACTCGAGGTTGTACAAACGGACCATTGAACATAGAGCGAATTACAACGGACAACTTAACCTATCACCCAGGGGACCAGTATGGACATTTTAGTTTTGCTATAAGTTCCACATACTGGAGCGGGAATCAACCAACCCTCTTTCCATGGCAATTAGTTGAACGACGGGTGACGCCGCTAACCGCTTGACCACGAAGCCCACTAATTGTAATTACTAAACCGTGCTCTTACCGAATGAGCTCTGGTAGATGGTATGACCATCCCGAGACGCACGCACCGTGGATACTTTCCAGCTGCTCCAGTGCTACGATGTCGAACTTGCGGTTCTTCAATTCGTCGGAAAAAAAAGCGAGTACTTCGAAGAAAATTGAGAGATCGGCAGTTCCACGTCCCATATTTCCAATCTTTAGACCTTATCCGTAGCCTAGGTCTAAGCGGATTTTTCCGGTTTGAATCTCTTCCTTGTGTATTATTCGTTGCTGTATTATTTTGACGAAGGACTTACATCTCTCTTTTCTATTCGTCTAAAATTTCTGAAATCGACCGCGTTACGCAGGAATTGATATTTTGAACGATAATATTTCCTTTCTGGCTCGCAGAAATTTTACGAAAAGTATTTCAAGCACTGAACATAAATCAATAATTTTTATTTTTAAATTGGCACATAAATCGGTCAATTTTGCTTCGAATTGAAAACATGTGAGCCTATATGATTTTATTATATTTACATAAATATATATATATATATATATATATATATATATATACATATATATACACTATTATATAAATATTTCATGGGAAGGGGAGGGACCAACAGGGCACCCGATTGAAGCACTCTGGATGGGGAGAGTGGGAATGCCAACTCCCCATTGTTAACAGTTTGTGAATAGGAGGCGGGCTCTTCATTCCACCCATTACTCATGTTAGATAGCTCGCTCTTATGACCAATTTTTCAATCTTGTTGTTGGAAGGAGATTCTTTATATCCCTGTGGAAACGTATAAGTGATGCTGCCTATAGATCCACCTAACCCGTTTTTGGCCATTCATAGCCATGGCATGAATAGGAAAATCAGTGGTTATTAAAGCTTGATCAAGTCAAACAGGAGAAGAGCCCATTGCTTTCGGACTAAATTTCCATGATAAAATGGGGTCGGGTGGTAGTACATATCATACATCATTACATCACTCATCTAGTGATGTATATAAATATGAAAACATGGACAAGTTGATTCGATTGAGCCTGTACAAATAAATGATTTAATAAGAAAAATATCGTCTTATTTCTCAAAAGTTTTCCTCTAAAAGTTAATAAGATAGTTATTTATCAGAAAAAACAGTTTGATGAAAAAGTTTGCGATCGATGAATGCAAAACGCTTTAAAATGTACAATTTATAACTGAGTTATTAATGCTCAAGATCATATCATTTCTTGAAACATCCTTCCACTTGAGATTTTGATTTCATACCCTCATACCTTGTCGTTGAACGTAGTCTACGTTAAAAAGTGCCAATTCTTATTATTTTTCTTGCTCTGCTCGGATTGAGAAAAAAAAACACCTAGTCAATCTAGGAAGGTGTTCAATTATAGAAGAATCGCAATTTTTCCACTCGATCGAGCTTGACTAAGCCGGTGGAGGAGATAAACCGGTGATTCCATCACTCTGGGAAACGTCACGTAACTTCTTTCAGTATTTCATGCTTCCCGTTTTCCCCAGAGGAGGGCTTCTTTTGTTGTGGACACCCTGCTCCCCTCTGTTCGCCGTGTCATTGTCATTGATGAAGGAGGAGGAGGATGTTCGTCCTATCAGGTTTTACACGTGATTTATGCTCTTTGGTTTTCCGAGCACGAGCAAGATTTGGAGGAGAGGGAATTAAGTGAAATTATCGAACTTTAATGCGAAGTTGATGGAAACGGAGAGTGTTCAATCCAAAGGATGACACATTGTGCAGCGACCAGAATTATTTTTTAATGTTTTTGAAAAGATTCCATTTTCTCAATGCCTACTTTCTAAAGATGGGACTCACTTGCGATTCATGGCAGCGCAGCACCTTTGAAGTTAAAAAACAACGATGCATGAGGAGGCCTGTCAAAGATCGCATTTCTGTCTAGTATTTTTCAGGTTACACCAGTTTTACACATAGGTGAGAAAACTCATAAGAAGCAGTTAAGATCAATTAGTAAGCCTATATGGAATGAGCCAAAATCGCGTAATTCTAATGAAGGATTAGGAAAACTGTGCAAGAAATCATCAATTTGCTCTGTTGTCTCTTAAGGTATAACTAGAGAACTTTTAATTTTTGATGTACTAAAACCATAAAATATCGTTGTTTGCCTGCCGCTATTGATTTCACAAAAGTTCTAATCACTAACCAATCCGATTCACTACTCACCCTTCATTATTCATCTAATTGAATTTTCTCCTTAAATAAATTCCGAATCCCTTCCCTGTTCAGCAACGACAATTTCCCACTCCTGGTTGATGGTATCCATCAAGCGAGTCGAAATTTATAGATTCCACCTCAACTCAGTATACCTCGCCAAATTCATGCCAACCAAGTGAAAGAGATTTAATTTACACGAGTAAATGAATATTTCTTGTTTGAATAATGGCAGCAAAACCAAATCATGAATATGATTTACAGCCATGCAAATTTCCCATTAAAATAGGTATCTGGAGCGGAGGATCACACATGTGAGTGCGAGGGGACGGTAGGTGTAGGAATCCAAATAGACACGCTTTTCTCGTTGCCAGCAGCGCAGTAAAAGCGTGAAAATATTGATTCAAGACGCTTTCGGGCAAACGACCGACCGAAGTTAGCAGGGGCGAGGAAGTCAAGAGTGCGTGTATATTTTTCTCGGCATGCTCCTTAGCAGAGCTTGAAAATATAATTTATGCTTCCCTACATATTTTATATCGTAAATTCACTTACATCACATCAAATTTAAATTTATATATTTTTTTTCTCGTTCACAATCCTTCGTCCAACACAAAAGAAAGCGAAAGGACAAAAAGAGCGCACTTCTTGCCGATATGCTATGATGAGGGGAGCTGCAGTTCTCAAAAGCGAGTAAAAATATTATTAGCTCTGGATGGGTCCTAAGGGAGAGGCTTACACCGAGTGGTGATGAATTTTGCTCCTCATCCGGAAACCCTGTGATTGTCCCCCGCTCCACCGCTCGTAAATGTCGTATGTGCCGAATGAAATGGGTTCTGATGGGAAAGGAGCGAACACATTATAAATAGAGCAAACTCGCTGCCACACATAAAAGGATCCTTCGAACCACTTTCCATCACGCTTCAGTGATTTGGGGTGGTGTGCTTCTGTGTGGCGGTTGCTTGACTTCGGAAGCAGGAAATGTGCCCAATACGTGCTGCCCCGTTTTGGGTTTCTTAAATACGATTAGCTTCTCCGAGCTAGGGTGAAGAATGCTATTCACAATTTCTTTCGACATCACTTAGACTAGATGGGCTTAAGAGTATAATTCAAGTGCTGGTGGGTGGACTATCCGACAGCTTTGATGAAGCACAGATGTGACTGAAGTGGAAACTTTAGGCGTCCCATGGTGTCTGAATTATTTTGAAAATAGGTTAAAGGTGGACTGCTGTTATGGACATCTGATGTGTATTAAAATTAATTTGAAATGCATTTTCTGTTTCTTAAGAAGTCTAAATGGCGAACCATATAGACGGTTCCAGAAATTATAAGCACACCCAATGTCAACGGTCATTTTGAATTGAATGAAATTTTTAAAATTCTTTTGGCTGCGTTCTTTTGTTTACACATTTCTGTACGAGCAGAGACAAAGTATCGTGCACAAATGGAACACAGTGAGTGGAATCTCTTTAAGAAAATTGGCCAAGGAAGAGGGTGTGAGCGTCGGAGCGGTCGAACTGCAGCTAGAAAATATGGATAACAATGTACTTTTGAAGATGCCCAGAGGAATGGTCGGAAATCAGGTCTTGTGAGTCCTGCTATTGACAAGAAGATCAGGGATGCATATAAGCAGAAACCATCGGCTTCCGTTCGACATGTGGGGAAAAAGATAGGGACCTCGACGTCTAACGCGATGCGTTCAAAAGAGCGACTTGGACACAAGACAAACCGGAAGCAGAAGAAACCCAAAAGGAACTCAAATCAGGCCGCTTCTGTGAAACCGAGAGCCCGAAAGTATATGATACTCTTTTGTGTAGAAATTCAGGGTGTATAATCATGGACAACAAAATTTATGTGAAATTGAATTATAAAAACCCTTCCCGGACCACAACACTTCACTGTACGCAAGGACAGGAATATTGGCAAAACGGAGAACCCAGCAAACACATGATTGTATATGATAGCGGATAAGAGTGCAAAGTGGAGGCGATATACGTACATTTTTCATGAATGGACGCATGTACGTAAATCGCCTTCACTTTGTACTTTTATCCGCTATCATAAGGCCTGTACTCGAAAAAAAATTCACCAGAAAAAAGTGTTCGCCAAAAATTTAATTTAAGTCGGATTTTTTTTTAAACTTTCAGGGAATGAACTAATGCATGTGGATTTTGTTTCGGCATAATTACTTCATTCAATTTCTTTTCCAAAGCCCGCACCTTTCCCTTAAGACCCCTCATTACATTTTGTGCTATGGTGGAGCCAACCTTTTTGGTCACTTTCATCCATTCTTTCTTCAACTTCAGCTCGTTCTTAAACACCTTGGACGATTTTTGAACTTTGGCCTTCATTATGGTCCAAAATCTTTCCACCGGATGAATCTCTGGTGAATTTGGGGGTTGGCGGTTTTTGGTACAAAAACAACGTTATTGTCTCTGTACCAATCCAACGTCGATCGCGCGTAATGGCATGATGCCAGGTCCAGCCAAAATAATGTCTCGCCTGCGTGGGACCGCAGGAAGGGCAACAAACGCTTCTGGAGGCACTCGGTGCGGTAAATTGCGTTGTTGATGGTACCCGTTGTGATGTACGGTTTACTCAGTTTACCGCATTGGCATATGGCCTGCCAGAGCAAGTATTTTTTGGCGAATTTGTCCACTTTCTTCTTCCTTATGTCTTCCGGAACATCAAACCGTGATTTGGCAACGTAGAACTCCAGCCCCGGTATTTGCTTTGCGTCTGCGTTGATTTAGGTTTTGTCATCCATAACCACACACATCGGTTTCGTTAACCACTCTCGATACAGCTTCCTTGCGCGGGATTTGGCCGCCGTGTTTTGTTGATCACGCCGGTTCGGTGCCTTGCGGACCTTGAATACACGAAACCAAGCTCGTTTCATGGTTTGCTGAACGAACCAGGCGGAACAGATTGCCTTCAGAGCCGCTTCGCGAATCGAAAGGTTCGGATAACACTTGAAATAATCTAACACCTTCCGGGCCTTCACAGGCTCAGCTGTCTTCGATTTTCTTCCACTTCCAGCCCACCGCTCGGTCGTCTGGAACTCCTTAAACGATTTCAACACTAGAGACACAGTTGTATGGGTGATTCCCAGCTGTCTTCCGGTCCATCTCATGGTCGCAGTTGGATTTTCCATGAAGGCGCGCAAAGTTCTCCGGCGATTTTCTTCTTGTTTCGATGACATCTCAATAACCACTGAACCGATTGTTATGAAATTTTGCACTTTTGAAAACTCCAAACTAGTTATATCCAGTTTTTCATCAATTTTTACCTACGGACAAAAAAGTTACACACGGATTAAAATGGTGCATTTTTTTCGAGTACAACCCTTATACGATTTTATGTTAGCTGGGAAGCCCATTTTAACCGAAAAATTTGGCAAGATGGTGATGGTATTGCAGGCAATATGCGAATGCAGCAAAATATCTAGCCCGTACGTAACACCGGAGATGATGAACACCTAGAAGTACAGTGACCAGCGAAAAAAATATCATTCCGTAATGAATTTGTAAATATTTCAAAAGTCATAGATTTGCAAAAGAGCTGGGCGTTGTGATAAATCCTGTCAAAAGTATACTCATGGAACTTAAGTTTCGCTTACTGGTAATGTTTTTTTTTATTAGGCAAACGAAAATTATCAACCAATTCAGAAAAACGTTGTTTATAGGGTATGACGAAAAAAAAGATCAATTTCAAAATTCAACAGAAAAATCGGTGAAAATCAAGCTATTAGTGATCAATACCCCCTTACGCCATGATGGTCGCCTGTAGCCGTTTTGGCAGGCTTTCCACCAAATTCCTGAGGTTTTCTTGGCCGTATGCTTGGGATCATTATCTAGCTGAAAGGTTTAGTTGCCTTCCAACCTAATTTTCAGCAATGACTCCATAATTTTCACACAGAATGTCAATATAGCCATCTGCTGTCAAGTCCCATTGATTAAGGCCAGATAACCCACTTCAAACTACGAAAAGCAGCCCCAGACCATAATATTACCTCCACCGTGTTTCATGGTTGGTCGGAGATGCCTATACTGCAGTTCTTCATCACTTCTGCGCCATACTCTTTGCCACCGTTTCTTGTTGAACAGCTCAAACTTGAATTCGTCCTACCACACAACACGTCTCCAGAACTCCAGGGGCTTAGTTATGTGGGTTCTGGTGAATTGAAGCCGTATTTCCTTGTTAGTCCGGCTGATGAACGGTCGGTTCCGAACGAATTGGCTTTTTAACCCTTACTCAGCGATGCGTCGATGGATAACGCGATCCGAAATCGTAGGTCAGCTTCTCTTTTATGCTCGGATGATGATGATGAACGGATTTTTCTTGAACTCTCGGATGATTTTGCGGTCCTCTCGGTGATACCCCTGATTCCGATTTCAATCACGCACGATCAAATTTCGGACTTGTAGCGAAATTTGATTGCCTCCCATGCAAATCGCCTTAAAATCACTCCAGGTGAACTCAACACGTCTACTTTTTAGACTTGCAGCAGAGCTTTGAGGCGGATGTAAACAACGAAACGTCAAATCAGTGATTTACGGGGGGTATGGCTGCGGTTTCTACACGGGAAATTATTTTTCCGTTGAATGATCTTTTTTTTTGTCATACCTCAAACAGAAGATAATTACAGTGTGTCTCACAATAGGTGTCACCTTTTTTCAGTAATGGTTTATTTCAGCTGGGTAATTTTAACAGCGGAATCGATTACACCCGTTTTGTGTGTATTCTTTTGACAGCTTATCGCTGAAGATAAAAAATCGATTCCGTTTGTTTGTATTTATCAGCTACCATGGAAGCCATACGGGAGCAAGTTTTAAATTACATTTGCAAAAGCTTAGACCGGGTCAGATATTCAATAGCCTTAAGCAGTTCTGAGTGAGTAATTGTTTTGTTTTTCGTACCTTGAAACGGTTCAAGGAAACTGGAAATGTCCATATTCACCACAAAGGAGGTGCCATACGAACTGCCAGAACGAAGAAAAAGATCAAATGTGTGAGGGAGCGAATAAAACGTAATCCGGCCGTATCTGGCCGTAAATTGAGCAAACAATTTCAAATGCCCCCTGCTTCAATGAACAGGCTCCTCAGACATGATCTGGAATGCAAGCCGTACAAGAAACAACGGGTTCACGGGTTGATGGAGCGTCAAAAGCAAGCCAGGGTTAAAAAAAAGCAGAAATCTGTTGGTTCGGCATGGTGACTGCGAGATTTTATTTTCAGATGAAAAGCTCTTCCTCCTTCAGGACAGTCATAATCAACAAAATGATCGTGTGTATGGCAAAAGTCTTGCCAATATTCCAAGCGATAAACTAGCTGTAGAACGCTATCAGAATGTATCGAAAATCATAATATGGGGCGCCGTTTCACGAAAAGGAAAACTTCCTCTTCTTTTCATAGAACCTAACGTAAATATCAACACTGAATATTACATCGAGCAGGTTTTGAAGAACCATCTGCTTCCTCATGCTTCAACGCTGTATGGAAATACACCATATTGTTTCCAACAGGACTCAGCTCCAGCTCAAAAGGCAAAGAAGACACAAGCGTGGTGCGCGGAAAATTTGGCCGATTTCATCACATGCGAAGAATGGCCTGCATCTTCACCGGATCTCAACCCACTTGACTACTTTGTTTGGAGTAATATGCTTCAAAATAAAGGCCCTACGAAAGGGCTTATCTTAGATCGATTCAAAAACCAGTTGATTGATATTTGGGACCAAATTCGTCAGGAAATCGTCCGTGACAGCTGGGATGGGTTAACAAAGCGTTTGCGTAAACTTATCAAGGAAAAGGGCGAGAGATTCGAATTGAATTAATATGGTTTATTTCTTTAACACGTATCTTTCAAATGAAAAATAAATGCTATGATTTGGTTGATTTGTTTTGCTGTAATCCCATTTTGTTTTAGTTACATCTATTGTCAGTCACCCTGAAGAATTCTGTCAGCGGTAAATCGAAATTAACAAGTATATATAAAAGGTGTACCGTTTAAGATCCACACTCAATCAAATTGCTCTAACTTTTGGTCCGTTGGGTAAAATTGAATTGAAATTTTGCGTGGACATAGTTATAATGTGTATTGTTTACACTCTGCATCAGGTGCGCAAAAGTTTTCAAAATGGCGGCGAAAGAACAGTGCGTGCGCAAAAAAAGCTTGGCACAAGTACTTTGAGAATAAGGATCTGTCGCATCGTGCCATCGGAATTAAAAAGTTGGTAATCGCGAATTCCACGCTGTCTGGTATCATAAAACGGTTCGAAGAACGTCTGACTGTTGATTGAAAGCGAAGATCCGGAAAAGCCGTCAGGTCAACGAGAATGATCACAAACGCGTGGTTGAGGCCTTTAAACGGAAACCGAACGCCTTAGTTCGAGATGTGGCTAAAAAGTTGCATGTGAGCTACACTTTCGTGCAGAATACCAAGACTCGAGCTGGACTACGTATTTTCTAAAGTCTCCAAACCATGACGAGAAACAGAATACGGCGCAAAAAGCCGAGACCGGAATTTGTACGACCAGAAGTTAACGAAACCAGACTGCTGCGTAATGGATGACGAGACATATGTGAAGGCGGACTTCAACCAGACTCCAAGAAACCTGTATGTGACTGCCAAGTATAAGTATGATGTTCCCGAGAACCACCGGACACTGAAGATGTCGAAGTTCGCCAAGAAGTTCTTAAGTTGGCAAGCGATTTGTACTTGCGGAAAGTGGAGTACACCTTTCTTTACTGCAATCACCATGAATGGACAGGCGTATTTGGAAGCGTGTCTCATAAAGTGCCCTCTTCCTCTCCTGCAGGCTCACGACGGTCCGACGATCTTCTGGCTGGATTTGGCATCATGCCTCTACACGAAGGACGCGCTATAGTGGTATAAAGCGAATGATGTCGATTTCATGCAGAAAGATCTGAACCCCCCAAAACACTCCGGAGCTGCGCCCAATAGAAAAAATACTGGGCCATTATGAGAGCACCTTCCAAAATGAGTTAAAGTGGTGAAGAGTGTAGAAGAAATGAAGAAAGCATGGGATAATATGCAAAAAACGGTCGATTATGAGGTCGTGCAGAACCTTATGGCTGCGGTTAAGGCCAACGTTCACGCATTTGGATATAAAGGTGAAATAAATTAAATGAATGATGCCAAAACTAACTTTAAATGTTAAAAGTTTACGCCCTTGGAAAAACATTTACTGCCTGAAAATTTGGTGATAATTGGATAAAAACTCAAATTTTGAGAATTAATGTGGTTACGGATTTGAAACGGTACACTCTTCATGTGTGAAACTTGTCAAATACACTCAGTAGCAAAAAAAAAAGAGCTGAGCAAAATTTTGCTTCCATAAACCGTCTCATTCAACCTTCTGTAACTTTGTCATTTATCAATATTTTTGGCTGAATTTTTGACAGAACTATAATTAATGTATTGACCTTATGTGACCAAAATTTCATGATGACAAAATTAAAAATTTGAAGTTTTGATAACATATGTCAAAAAAGTCGTTTTTGGACATACCAATTTAAAAAATACGTACTTTTGTGAAAAATTTAGGTAGCATTATAAAAACTTCAGTACAGCCTGAAAAGTAAAGGATATAATGCGGACAAAATTTGAATTGGTTTCCATTAACCGGTTTAAACCACAGCTCATCCCATCACCTCACTATCCCTATTCTTCCTCTATCCCTTACACACCACTTCCTATTTTTAAGAAACATTCCTTCCCTTTACTTCTCCTTTCCATTTTACACCATCCTCCACCTTCTCTTCCACTTAATCCTCACTCCTCACCATCACCCTATATAAACACACGAAAATTAACAAGTGAGATAGTGAGGGAAAGTTATGATAGGCTTATTTGAATTTTGTCGATAAGGTAGTTGAATGGAAGCACAAATATAGATGAAGGATGAAATTGGAGATATCGAAACCTTTATTTTTAACGATGCTTTAAATAAATAGGTAACGAATGATAAGAGTGTTTTCACATGTGCTAATGGGAGAAGTCTAGAGAGGTGAAGGTAGATTTTGTCACGTTTTCGGTCGTCTTTTTCAGACTTGGTCATTTACTGGGGAGGTTGGCCCTGGAATCCAATCAAAGGACAGATCTTGAATCGAACGGGAATCTGTTCGAGGTGTTTGGGAAAGGGTTTTCCCGTGATGATAACAAACGCGAATGAAATTTTCTCATCGGCTTGAATCGGTTTTACGGATAACGTTTCCCTATTTGCACGACCGGTTTGTTCGAGCAACATTCCGTTTCCTTGGTCAACCAGCTTGTTTCTTGCCCATAGATTTGGGAAAAACCAGAACCCTCCCCTGAAGGATCTCAATAAGGTCGGGCAACCCCCAACATTGGTAGATGGTCTCCCTCGGGAGTGGCGCTTAAGCCATTTTTACTTGTCCACGGGAAACTCGCAAGGCTGGCGGGTTACACGTCAAAGTTGACGCACCAACATGAGGAATTTTCCTTTTTCACACGTTATTGACCTTGCTGAAATATCCGTACAAAAAAAAAGCCGAAACGAGAATGAAAAATATACAATATGATTAAGAGGAAAACGATCCTCACTCGCCTCCTCTCACCTCTATACTGTCAAATTGGCAACCTTGCCCATGCCACGCCAACCAGCGTCTTCACGTTTCAGCTGGCAATCCTCTGCGATCGCACAACTCACAGAGGCGTGAGATAGGAACCTGTGAGGACCGGAAGTCACACACTCCTTCCATATTATCCACTCACATTTTAAAGCACACCAAAAATATAATTTTCATACACAAAAACTATTCTCAAAAAAAAAACAGAAAAATGGGAGTAGGACACAAAAGGATAAAATGAAAAGAACTCACCCGGATTTTCAGAACATTCCGTTGCTGTGCATCTCGAATCAAACATATCCGAATGACGCGGCTGAACACGAGCTCCTCCTGCCGCAAAGCTGTATTTCAGGAAATCCGTCTCCAGCGGGGACACTTTGTTTCCACACCAGGCGAGAGCCTCGTGGTAGACCACATTTAACGCTTTGGTGATCGAATCCTCATCAAAATAAAAACGTTTAACACTACTCATCAATTCCACTATCAAATTTTCTCGAAAAAAAAGTAACAAGCAGCAAAGCACACATGTCAGTTTCCGAGCGTGACCTACTTCGATCCCCTTGAAATACAAAACCACACACTCCGGAAAAAAATCAAGTTTATTTAATTGCACTATCACATCACACTCTCACACAATCACTTACGATTGTCAATTTCAAAATTAAGAAAAATGATTCATAAGATACTGATTTGTCTTCTTCTTTTTCTTCTAGCACTTCAAGCTTATTGCTTTCACAATTAGCTTATTGCTTGCTCTCAACTTTGTGTTCTCAATGCACTTCCACAGTTATTGATTAAGAGCTTTCGATGCCAAGTACCATTTTTTGCATTAGTATGATTGTGTGGCAGGTACAATTATACGCTATATGCCCAGGGAGTCGAGAAATTTACCTTAACAAAAAATTCCTAGACCAGACCGGGAATCGAACCCAGCCACCTCCAGCATGGTGTTGCTTTGTAGCTGCGCCTTTACCGACTGAGCTAAGGGACGTCTTATTACTTGATGAAATTCATCATGTGTTCAATAATTCATTTCTAGAGTTGTCCTCAAAAATATTGAATCACCTTCAAGTAAGCGTAGGTGATCAATGTTTGTTTGTATTAGTTCATGGCTTGCCAATATTTATATCTTGAGATCCTGTTTCTTTTTTAGATTGGTTTTCCTTCATAATTTCTACTCAAATGACTCAAATATTTCAAAGGCTGTATAAATGTCTGAAATAGTCTATGCAGGTCCCTCGCACCGCTTATCGCTGTTTCATAATCTAAACTTGCTGACATCATCATTTTAATTTCGCTCGCTCCGATTATGTGCGCCCATTCCGGTGTGATGACAATGGAATTTGACCGAAATTTCTAGCGGAGAAAAGTGTTCCTTTTGTCACTATGAAGCAATTATGGCGGTAGAACGGTTTTCTTCAAGGTTTCCTTTCTTCGCTTTCAGCCCCCATCTTACGGATCGTAATCATATCGTTTTATGTCGGTGAAGAAGGTTGCCTTTTTATGTTCGGCCAGAAAATGTCATGTGAAAAAAAAATCCTCTGAAGGGACGTTCAAAGCTACACAATACTGCGGGTGGTACACAAACAAGGCCAACAGGACGACCCTCTTCCTCTGCGGCATCCTGCGAGCAACACCTGCAGAAGGAACGGACGATCCTATCGGAGATGATTATTCAAAACGACGAATCAGATTTTATAAATTTCTTAGCCTCGAAACTTAGCGCTACTATCTTATGATGAAATTTGTCAGAAGCAGATAATTTCCATCAACATGAGAGGCTCTAGGAGTGGACAGTAATTTATTGCTAGATCTAAGAGACTTGAAGAGAGAGCATTGATAGTTCCGTAAAGAGCAACGGCAGGTTATGAAAATTGAAAGATACAAGTTGAAAACGAGTAGAGGGCATATGAAGGTAGTATACAATCGGGCGCATAATCTTTTACCAAACTACCCCAGATGCGGGGTGGCCAATACTACCTGTATACTACCTTCATGTGCCCTCCGCTCGTTTTCAACTTGTATCTTTCAATTTTCATAACCTGCCGTTACTCTATACGGAACTATCATTGCTTTCTCTTCAATTCTCTTAGTTCTAGCAATAAATTACTGTCACTCCTAGAGCCTCCCATGTTGATGGAAATTATCTGCTTCTGACAAATTTCGTCATAAGATATCGTTACTCCGCGCATATGAAGAATACTACAATAACAACAATCAAAGTGTACTACTATCGTGTTTGGAATCATCTTTCCTCTTCTGGTGATGAACCAAAAAACGATTCGTCGAATTGAAAATTTATCCAGGCCATTTTTTACCGTCGGAACGTTTTGCTTGTCAGATGTGACGTGTTGAAAGAACAACCCACAAACCACACGAAAAATGGAAAGTAGGAATTAAATTATTAACCAACTTTTGAAGGTAGTATTATCTAGGGAAAAGTGAAAAAATAGGGCAAAGATGACGCAAAGAAAGGCACTCAACGAAACAAAAAGTACGGGAATTTTTAATTTCCATGCCTACATTAAACTTTTCTGGGTCGCTTAAATGTCATTCGTCTCAACCCACTGGGGGTATCTCCGGTGCTGAAGTTAGACACATGCATAGTGAGTCTGGGGTTTGCTTAAAAATTTCATTTCATTTTTTAACAATTTGAACCACCCCCTTTGTCATATATTCTCTTAGAGCGTGGTTACGATATTTTTTGCAAGTTGCCGCAACGGCCACTGGGTTAAGAATATGACCATGTCTTACGCGCTTTAATCTCATTTCAGTCCAGTTTTTTTACCTTCCATCTTGAACCACATCCACGGGGTATTTTCATTCCTGGTAAGCTGATTATGTGTCTGAAAAGAAAAGTTAGGAATCTCTAAGGGACTTACAACAAAGTATGAGTGGCGTAGTTATAAAAATTATAACGAAGAAAACCGCAGATTCATTTACGTTGCGGCGAAACTATTTCATTTTCTTGCATGGTGAATATGGAAAACTTCATGCGGAATTCCACTTTAGCGCTTATTGAATCGGGAGTTTTTCCCGAAATTAGAATTAATATTTTATTGCAAGAATGGAGTTTCTTTAATCGTTATGTACAACACATCAACCGCATAGTAAACCTACGCTTACAATGTCAGCAAGCTCTTAAATCCGCAAGAGTTGTCTTATGAGTGAAAATTGCATCCATATCTATCACCCATTGAAACGCCTTCGCCCTAACCCACTGAGACAGCCTTCACTTAATCTAAAATCTACACTAATCACAGTAATAACGATAATAACATATTTCGCTCGTCGTCAACGGCAATGCACTACACATTTTAATAAAGTCATTATTATTTATAATAAACGATCACCGTACAAAGGCACACCAGGTTCATTATGCATAGGCTCTGTCTGTAGGTTCGATCCGATCGTGATAGCCTGCCCACTGAATGGCAACAGCAGCAGCATCAGCAGAGGCAACAGAAACGGCGGTCGGAGTAGAGTTCGTGGTTGTGGGCTTTGATGGCGGGAATGCATCATGCTGTGCGGTTCAGACCTTTCATTAGAGCCACGCTTCTCATTCGGAATGGTACCTGCAAGGGTGCGGGAGGGCCAAACCGAAACCTGCTTTGGGCGAGCTGTCATATGTTTCACTGACAGGGCCACGCAACCAACCGACCTTACAACCAGCACTTTTGTCGTGCGCTCTACCGTTCGGTGCATTATGATACTTTAAATGCCAAACAACCACCAACAACGTCGGGTCACCACATCGACAGCTCTATTATTTGGTCGAGTTGGCAGTATCTTGCGGTCCATTAACTTTTCAATGCAATAAATTGAATAACATCAGTGCGAATGTTGTTGCGGTTTTCGGTACGGTCCGAGCGTAAATAATGCATTTGTTGAAATGTTGCTTTCATCATCATTTGGGATAAAAAATCAAATGTAGTAGGCAATAAATTAATCATACATGAAAAAATAAATACCAGATACCATCATGGTTATTTGCATAGCATGAGCAATAAATAAATGACCCACAATCTTACTCTTCTGTCCCTATATGTGATTTGACTTTATATGTAGAAAAAAAAATCAAATGATGGAGTTCTTATCGTCGTATATGTAAGCAGGTCAAGCAGTACTAACACCTTTTTAAATTCATCAAAAATTTTAAAAGAATGCGTTTTCAATTCTGTGTTTACTAATTGTACTAATATTTTTTTGTATTGATATATAATACCATTGAATAATACCATTAACTCAAGAATTACAGATCTTCATTGCATTTTTTTTTTGTAAGATTAAAACGACACACAATTTGGATGTCCTCATTTGACACATGAAAAATCTACCTTTGATACAAAAGAAAAACAGTGAAACAATACTAAATGTTCCAAGACTGGAAAACTCATCAATCATCGAAAAATACGATTGACTGAATGTCGTATCTACACTCCAAAAAATAATGAATATTACGAGTGATTTAATACTTGTTACATGTAAATACTTTGAGACTCTCTCAAAGATTAATATGGCTCAATTGTATGTTCTATTTGATGTTTTATTAAACCATAATATGAAAACCAAAATAATATCTAAATAAGTAATATAATATCGTAGCTGATACAATCAAAGCTACGTTCGAGATTTTTACATCAACATTCATAACCGCTTCTAAAATATAATATACCTCACATCTAAGCCCGGTATGCATTACTATATAACCACCAGACTGAAAACTGGGATTTGAAAGCCTTAAATGTACATGATCTTTGTCTTGGCGTTATAATCACATATGACATTCATCAGTTTCATGCTTCACGACAAGTTACAAGTAAAAATTCGTTGTCTCCCGTAATAGATTACAAAACTTTTGGTTTCAAATTAAACTGTCCAAGCCCAAATCGGAGTTCACGAATCAATGGGGGCACTGTACCCAGGGTTGCCAAAAATACAGATTATTCTGTATTTATACAGATTTTTTGACCAATTTTAAACACAGAATCTGTATGTACAGATGTACAGATTTTTGGCATCAATCGTAACAGGAACAGATTATTTTTTAAAGCTAGCAAAAATATCATCTGCAAAAATATTTATTTCAGTGTAACTTTTACCATCAATTAGAAACAACGTACCAGCCTATGTTTAATTACCTTGATCTTGATAAGCGGAACGCTGTGGAAAACGAACTGTCAAAATATTTCATGACAGCCCGACGCCGCGCACCGCGACTTTCGTACACGGTAAGAATCAAAAACCCATTAATGGGTAAAATTTCACCCATTTCCCCAAAAAGGGAGTCAACCCATTATATGGGTAAACTTGACTTACCCATTTATGAGTATATAGCATAAACGTTAAAGATGGGTAAAAAATACCCAATGATTTTTTTTTAATATGGGTGAAAAAATACGCATTTTCTGACATTTCTGCGATATACTTCATAATGGGTACAGAGATTACTCATTTTATGGGTAGACCCCCTTTTTTGATTAATGGGTAAAAAAAATCCCATTAATGGGATTTTGATTGCTACCGTATAAGGAAAACAACGCTTTATTTCACAATAAATAGTATAAAACCACCATGCTTAGCTTGATGTTTCGTTACTTCCGGAATTGCTGTTTCCCGCAACACTATTGTTGCCACAGCAACAGTAATATGTTTCACAATCAGTCATCAGGTGAGGATTTCTGCTGCAAATCTAGAGCAACTTATTTGGCTAGATGCTCTACGAGTTGTATCATCGGATGTATAATCCTGCAATAAGAAAATAGTTAGCCAAAACCTAGAAATATTTCCGACAGAAATTTACCGAAATGCTAAATGGCGAGAGGTGGATGGCAGGAGTAAACAAAAGAAAAGTTGAAATATTTTTAATACCCATTTATGGGTAATAAAAATACCCATATATTTTTCAATAACAAACTATCCTAATGGGTAATATTTTACCAATATTCGTGTTTTTTATTTACCCATATTTTGACAGCTGCATACAGATTTGAAAAATGGGTGAAATTTTACCCATCAATGGGTTTTTGATTCCTACCGTGTATCGTTCTCATTTGCTCAGCGGATTTTGTTTTCAAATTGATTTTTCGTCTCCATTTTTGATAAACACAAAGCGTACAGGAACCGATAATGTCGAAAAGGACGATCGACTCGTTTTTTTTAAAGGTAAATGAGGTGATGGAACTTTCGCGTATCCTACTTTAAGGAGATTCTTCATCAGTTTTCTCATCATACCGTACTCTTCGGCAACCGTCGAACGGATTTTCTCCGTTTTGAACGCGAACAAGACGAAAGTGAGGAACAGGCTGACAACGGAATCGGTTGACTCAATTTTGAAGGCAAAGGCGTATGTTGCGGCTCATGGCGGATGTCAAAATGTCAAACTAACGAGAGAGTTAAAGAGTAAATTCTCATCTACAATGTATAAACACATCAAATGATAATTACTTCCTGATTTGATTCATTTTTGAATAAAGAATTGTTCAACATGACTGTATACTTTCAATTCTGTGATGATAACTTTATGGTTTAATTGAACCACTCTTAAAAATAATGTATTTTACGAGTGATGCATTCCTTGTAGCACGTAAATACTTTGAGACTCAAAGATGAACATAACTCAATTGTGTGTTCTATTTGATGTATTGTTAAACCGTAATTTGAAACCCAAAATAGTAAATACTGACACACTCAAGGACCCCTAAAATTACCTCAAATCTAAGACCGTAAAGCGTTCAAAAATAGCCACTGGACTGAAAAATGGGATTTGCAAGCCTTAAATTTACACGATCCTTGTCTTTGGTGGGATAACAACGCTGAGTTTTAACCTATTTTTAACGCAGTCGGTTTCACGCGTCACAACTAGTCACAAGTTCAAATTCGTTTTCTTCCGTGATGGATTATAAAACGATTAAAATTTAAGGTACAAGAAAAAAAAACGAAATGTTTTCAAAATAAACTTTTACAGTGATACACGGTCACGCAGCGTGATACTCGGTGTTCATTTGCTTATACGTTTCATTCATTTGAACATGGAGACAGCTTCTAGCATCCTAAGAAGGTGAACGACCGGGTTTGGCACAATTTGATTTTAAATATTCTCAAGCATTTGAAGACGAAGGCACAAAATGAACCCTGCATGATAAGATTAAGCTAATTCTTACCACTACAGTACATGGATCTAGGTTTTTTTTCTGACGCTAACTAGAACTAGAGAACTCCTTGAGATCAAAACTGGCCTCAAGAAGCATTTGTGTTTGTCTTAACAGTTGCAATATTTGGAAAATGTCGTTTTTTGTACCTCAACTTATTGTTACGTCATGTCATGTAAGATATCATTTCGAGTTTTATGGTCTTGTTAATTTAAGAACAGATGCAATTTTCGATCTAACGGGCCGCTCCTTTCATGTGCATCCAAGTAGACTTAAACATACATGATCTTTTCTAAGTGTGTCCCCCCACCCCTATGCGTAAAGACATAGAAAGTATCATTCTCCCCAAGCAACACAACTTGTATTAAACACGTTGAAAGTACTATTAAATTACAAATACAGGTTATCAATATACGTGCACACTACCAAAATGTCATGTAAGTTTCTGTCTCCTGAGACCGACACATGCAAGCGTCCTTTAACACATAAGAATGAGTGGAAAGAGATGAAAAAATGAATTCAATCAAACACATCTTTCGTCGAATTGCGTATGTGTCAGTTCCAGGAGACATAATTTTACACGAAATCTTTGTTTACGATCCCAGACTTTTTACAAACATGAATTACGTCTCGTGTAAAATTCATAATGTTTAAGTGTGTGTATAATACTTTATTTCAAACATTAATATGACGAAAAAAGCGCAAAAAGTGAAGCCATAGAATGGAAAAAAAAAAATTTCATAAAAAAATATAACATCGTCAAGCGTGAGATTTGAACACAGGTCCTTGGCGTGATATGTTTGTAGCTTCTTTGCTAAGCCAACTCCGATTGTTGTAAAGTCAATTCTGAGTATCTATGATGTGCTTCCCGTTGGAAGAGAAACCACAATCTTGTACAACAAAATCATCGTAATGAGAAAATAAACACGTTTTGCAAAACATAATTGGTGTAATGTAATTTCAACAGCATTTTAAACTTTGTACAAAGTCTTGTCCTGTTCATGTTTTATAGATGTATGTAACAATGTGTTTAAGAACAATAATAAAGTTTAAATCACTCGAAGCAGTGAACAAAGCAATTTTAGCTTGATCATTGGTCAGAGTGATATTAGAATACGAGAGATCCAAACCGCTCCGAACTTGACATGTTTTGCAATACGTTTATAATATACTTATAAAACAATCAATTATAAATCATTCTAAAAAGATGTTCTAGATGTTACTTGGGTCACAGATGAGTGTGAGGTGATTGAAAGGTGGAAGTCGTACTTTGTCGAGCACCTGATTTGCAATGTTACAGAAGGCACGGTAATAAATCCAGAAACACGCGCAGAAGATAACAGAATTCCAACCCCAACCCTCCTTGAAGTTGAGAACTGTCATGCCACTATATCGGCCACAAACGAGTGATGGGTTCTACCCAACACAATAATACATATTCACAGAGATATAAAGAATTTCCTCCCACCACAAAAATAAAAAAATAGTAAAAAAAACGAACTAACAAACATAAATAATACTCAACCGCGGGAAGAAGGACCCCCCCCCCCTCCACCAACCACCTGCTTTTTTCGAAGTTGGCATCCCCCCCCCCCCCCCCCCCATCCTTCACTCCAGTGCCCTCCCCTCCCCCCCCCCCACAAAAAAAAAAAAAAAAAACAAACCTTTTTTTTTTTTATATTTTTTCCTTCCGTTGGTTTCTCAAAAACAAAAAATATTAAAAAGTGGGGGTGTTTGGTGGTTCCCCTCTAACCCCCTTTTTCGTTCGTTTCCACCGAAACCGCAATTTACCAAAAACCAAATTTGGGGTTTTCCGAAAAAGTTTGTTAAATCTATTGAAATTTTACAAAACTAACATTTATACATTTTAATTTATTATTAGGTGCGCAACTAAGTTCCCGCTGTTTAGCAATAGATGGCGCCAGTAGTAAGTTCTGGTCGAATGTTGTACATCTCAAGCGTCATAAACCAAGCTCAGACATATGGTGAACAAACCGCTTTGCCAAATCAGTGATTTTGGTTTAGTGTTATATATTTTGGTTGTTTGAAGATGTCTGATTTCGTGCCAAATAATCGTCATTTGCGGGATGTGTTGATTTTCTTCTTCCATTCGAAGAAAACGGCGGCTGAAGCACATCGAAAGCTCCAAAAAGTTTACGGTGATGCTGCTCTGAGTGAAACAACGTGTCGTGATTGGTTTCGTCGCTTCAAAAACGGTGATTTCAGTGTTGATGATCGTCCGCGTGAAGGAAGGCCAAACAACTTCGAAGACTCTGAATTGGAGGCATTGCTCGATGAGGATCCGTGTCAAACGCAAGAAGAGCTTGGTTCAGGATTAGGAGTTTCCCGCCAAGCCGTTTCTAAGCGATTGCATGCGTTGGGAATGATTCAAAAGCAAGGAACTTGGGTTCCTTACGATTTGAAGCCAAGAGATGTTGAGCGTCGTTTTTTCGTCTGTGAACAACTGCTCCAGCGGCAAAAAAAGGAAGAGTTTTCTACATCGCATTGTGACGGGTGACGAAAAATGGATTCATTACAGTAACCCAAAACGGAAACATTCATGGGGACTGCCCGGGCATGCTTCAACATCGTCGCCTAGGCCGAATATTCACGCTGCGAAGGTTATGCTGTGTATTTGGTGGGACCAAGTTGGTGTTATTTATTATGAGCTGTTGAAACCAAACGAAACCATTACCGGGGAACGGTATCGAACTCAATTGATGCGATTGAGCCGAGCACTGCACGAAAAACGGCCACAATACGAGCACAGACACGAAAAAGTGATTCTTCAGCATGACAACGCTCGACCTCACGTTGCGAAACCCGTGAAAACCTACTTGAAAACGCTCAAATGGGAAGTCCTACCCCACCCGCCATATTCTCCTGATATTGCACCGTCCGATTATTACTTGTTCCGTTCGATGGCACATGGTCTCACTGGTCAGCAATTCTACTCATATGATGACATCTCAAAATGGCTTGATTCTTGGATAGCATCAAAAGACGAACAGTTCTATCGAAATGGTATTCAAGTTCTACCAGAAAGATGGGAAAAAGTCGTAGCTAGTGATGGGCAAAACTTTGAATAATTCGTTTGTAATCTTTGTTTTCAAAATAAAGTTCCTTTTTCACCAAAAAACAGCGAGAACTTAGTTGTGCACCTAATATTTATTATTATTTATTATTGTACCATTCACGTTGCATATCGACATGCAGAGACGCTTTCCGACAGGCGTGTGAAACTACAACGAATATTCAGTTTCCATGTTCTCACCAATAGCCTTGATTGTCCACACTCTTAAAAATAATAATTATTGTTACGAACCATGTAATCTTTCTTTCTTCTTCAACATATCAAGCTTATTGCTTTCACAATTAGCTTATTGCTTGCTCCCAACTTAGTGTTCTAAATGCGCTTCCACAGTTATTAATTGAAATCTTTCGATGCCAGGTACCATCTTTGCATTAGTATGATTTTGTGGCAAGTACAATCATACCCTATGCCCAGGGACTCGAGAAACTTTCCTTAACGAAAAATTCCTAGACCAGACCGGGAATCGAACCCAGCCACCTCCAGCATGGTGTTGCTTTGTAGATGCGCCTTTACCGACTGAGCTTAGGGAGGCCATGTAATCTTTGCTGCATGTAAATTCTTTAAGACTTAAACATAAATATTACTGAATTGGTTTTTTTATGCTTTGTTAAATCCTGATTTGATACCCACAATAATAAATACATTTGTTACAGATTCGATAATATATTTTGTAATCTCAAATCTAAGGACGTAAATCGTTAAAAAATAGCCACTACGTAAATACTGGGATTTGGAGGCCATAAATTTACATGCTCGTTGTCTTTGGTGTTATGACAATAGCAGAGCAATTTTTACGCAGTCGATTCCATGCGTCACGAAATGTTACAAGCTAATATTTGTTCTCTTCCCTGATAGAGTCTTTAACGATTACTTCACTTATTCACTCCACTTCAATCAGACCAAGGCCGGCGCATGACTGCATCTCTCCAGCCTCGTAGTCTGCGGTGGGTCCGAAGGACTCCTTCTTCTTGGTGGATCCACCTTGCTCGTTGCGCACTTCTTCTTCTTCTGTTCTTGCGTTTTCGAGAATCATTTTAATTGGGCTGTCGTCCGGTATTCCCAGCCCATCGTAGTCAACCGATTTTAGCGGCGGGTACGATGGAAGGTTCACCCAGTGACTGATGCAATTCATGATTCATTCGCATTCTCCACGTTCCGTCTTCCATCTGCACTCCAACGTACATCGTACGCAATACCTCCCGTTCAACTATTCCTTCATGTTACATAAATTGCACAACAGATCAAATTTCATTACTCGTAAATGTAATGGTTGAAAATAGCAGGTGCAGTTTAAAAATAAAGAAAATTTGAGGCATACGAAAAACAAAATCGATATGTTTTCAAATTCAATTTTTTTAGTGATCCCGATTACGCAGCGTAACAGACGGAGTTCTTTAATTAATCATATTCATTGCTCTGAACATGACGACAAATTCTAGGATCCTTAAACTATGTTTTGACGAAGGCCATCATATATCACCCTGTTATATTTTAAATGTTCACAAGTATGAAGGAAACGATAGAAAAAAATGAACCCCTTGAATATATATTTTTTTATGAAGTTGGATTACCGCATATTGCATTTTTGTGACGGTAACTAAAACTACACGGTGTTCAATAAGTTCGGATACACTTTCAAAATTTGTTAAAAAAATGAAAACATGTTTTTTTATTTTTTGGATTTATGTTATTGAAAGCTATGTTTACAAGGAACGTTTACAACATTTCTCTTGGAATGACCCCCCCTTTGTACTCCTTAACGAGCTTCAAACGTTTCTCGAACGCGTCGCAGGCGGCACGCACGGACTGCATGGGCATTTCGTCCCAGATTTTGAGAATTACCGTCTTGAAATGATCCAAAGTGCTGACCTTGTATTCGTTCAGCTTCGCCATCATATAGGACCAAACAAAAAAGTCGAGAGGATTCAAGTCCGGGGAGCTGGGAGGCCACAAAGTTTTGTCCAGAAAGTCGGTTAAATTGTCCCGACACCAGGCTTGAACCACATTTGCCGTATGGGCTGGTGCACCGTCCTGCTGGAACACGTAGTGCTCATCGCCGTAGAGGCTTCGGAGACTGGGGACAACAACCTTTTCCAAAACCTCAGTTTTGTAGTACGCCGCGTTGATTTTGACGTTTTTTTTTTTTTTTTCAATAAACACCAAGGGTAGCTTACCACGTTTGCATACTGCCCCCCAAACCATCACCGACGCGGCACTTTGGAACCGAGGGATGTTTATATTGGATTCAGGAATGCTGTCCCTCGATGGCGCCCACACCCGGTCATTTTGCACATTGTGCGGCTGCTGCAGCACGAACAGTTTCTCGTCCGAAAAAACAAACTCCTGACCAGCGTGCCGAGAGAGGATCCTCTTAGCTCGATCCAACCGCTTTTTGCTGGTAGCCTCCGAAACGCCATGGACCTTACGTTTTTTGTAAGGCCTGAAACCAAGGTCCTTGGTGAGTATGGTGTGAGCGGTTCCAATGGAAACGTTGAGATCTGCAGCCGTTTTCCGGATTGAGCGGTTCTTTTTGCGCCGAATTCGCTCCCTCACGATCTTGATGACCCGTGGCGTCCTCGCTGAACGCGGCCGACCGGATCTCGCACGGTCATTGGTCGAGGACGTCTCCCGGTATCGCCTGATGGTCGTGTAGACAAAGTTCCGCTTGACCCCATGCGATTTCAGCAGCCGGAATATATCGCCGGGTCGCTCACCGTTCAAAAAACGCTTAATTACGAAGTCCCGATACTCTTTCATCGCGCGTAACAAACGAACAACAACTAACAGAATGTCAACACCGCGCACATTCGGTAGCGTATGAATGAAGCTAAAGCTGACACCAATACCAATGCAGAATATGTACATGGCGCATACCTACGCAATGATGAAAACTTGTATTCGAACTTATTGAACACCGTGTAGGCCTTGAGATCAAAACTATGATCCAGAAGCATTTGTATTTGCATTAATAGTATCAGCATTTGAAAAATGTCATTTTGTGGTCCTCAATATATTTTTAGGTCATGCCACGTAAGTTATCATTTTGAACTTGTATGATCCTGTAAATTAAAAAAAAAAAACCAAAATTTCTATCTAGCTGGTTTCTCTTTTAATGTGCATCCAAATAGACTTAAATTAACATACTATATCCTTGTATATTTCATTGCTCTTCTATGGAGTACACAGAAAAAAAAATAATGAATTTTAACTGACGCGTAAAATTTCCCTTCAATCAATTTCCAGTCAAAGCAAGCGTAAACAACGTAATTGTTTCCAATTTTTCATGCAACTGACCTAATCTGGCTTAAATTATTATAAAATATCTCATTAGTTAATGCCAAATCTAGCATTCTCTTCACGTGCATTAGATAAAATTGAATGTTTCTATCAAACTGTGTACATATGTTGTATATTATTACATGTTACTTACATTATGTATATACTAAATACTGGGCTGGGAGGGAGCAATGTTGTTCAGCGGAACAATACCTTTTGAATGATGACTAGCAGTTCACAATATTTTCGCAACGCAGCGCTGGTGTGCTAATTATTTTCAGTAATATGCTATTTCTTGGAATCCCGATCATGAATGTTCCTGTCTTCGACGATGTTGTTCAGTGGGTCAAGACCTTTTGAATGGTGACTAGCAGTTCAAAGTTTAGTCGCTAGGTGGAGTTAGTTTGCCAATGTACAATTTTCTGAAGGTGCGATACATGGGGATCTTGACTATTTGGAAAGATGTTGTCTTCGGATAAGATTTTCAGTGGAACAAGACCTTTTAATTGATGGCCAGTAGGTCACAATCTTTCCACTACGCGGTGCTGAAGTGCAATTGAGTTTCCTGACCAAGTTGTAAAATAGCATTTTGACCACTAAAAGGGCTTCTGTCTCCGATAAAGTTCTATAGTGGAATTCAACGGAATTTGCTCGCGTTACTAGCGATAGTTTAAAAAAGTGTTACAGTTTTTAATTTTTTTCCTAGTTTTCCAAATACAACCGTTCTACTTATACGCTCTTAAAAGCGTTTTTTGATAAGTATTTTTTTTTAAATAGAAGTTCGATAAAGTTGTTCATTAGGTCAAGACCTTCTCATTGCTGACTATCAGTTCCGAATCTGTCCGCCACGTGGCACTAGTGTGCTTGTATATTTTTGGAATATGCTGGATCCGTCTCAAGTACATAGCTTCAGTCTTCAGAACGGCTGTTCAGTTGGTCAAGACCTTTTGATTTGTGACCAGTAGCTCAGGATATTTTCACTACGTGGCGTAAGCGTAAAAATGGAATTCCCGACTTGGTATTCTGTCCATTTGGAATAATTTTGTCATCGAAAATGTTGTTTCCTTTCGATTGATGACCAACAGAAAGAATTGTATCGCTTCGTGGCGCTAGTATGCTCGTACATTTTCCGAATATTCTGCACGTTGGTATGCTGGTCATATACAAGGTTATTTTTATATTTTCACACGGAAACGATTCCCTCTCACCCAAGTGAATTTTCTAAATAGGCTATATCTTGGATTCCTTGCCATATACGACGTTTCTATTTCCAGTGATCAGTGGGCCACGGCCTTTTGATTAGCAACTAGTTATTCCGCTAATATGTAACGGAATAACCAGAATATACTAAATCTTGGCATCCTGACTATGCACAGACAATTTATTCTGTTCTGCATTAGCATACTTCTCATTCTTCCTCTCTTTCATTATGCTGAAAATTTCACTCTATTTTCTATTTATCAATGGGAAGATCACAGTGTTTGAAAAAGTATAAAACATCACAGAATTAGAAAATTGACGAAGGTAAAAATTACACTAATACTGCATTCCTGGATTTTTCAGTGAATTAGGATTCTGTCTTCGGCAAAGTTGTACAGTAGGGCAAGGCATCGCGTAGTGAGAAAACTCTACATGCTGTTCAGGAAACTCACTTGTGCACCAGCGCTGTCTGAGAAATCATTGTGTTTTTTCCCGCGAGAAACTGTCAATTATCCAGAATTATCCAGAATTATAACAAGAATCTCCTTTGGTAAGATGTATTGACTTAGTTTCAAAGTTTTTCCATAGTGTGGAATGTAATGTCATGTTGAATGAAACTAACCTGTTCCCAGGGATGCTTTTGATTTGCCATTTTCAATGTTGAATCAATACTTTGTTGCTCCCAAGCCCACTAAAGAGCCAAAATGATTTAAGACTTAACATAACAAAAAAATGAATTTTAACAGACGTGTGAAATGGCCCCTCTTTAATTGCAAGCCAAAGCAAGTGTAAACAACGAAATTGTTTGCAATCTTTAATACAGCATACAATATTGTTTGCCATCTTCCATTCAACAGACCTGATTCCAGTGAAATCTGGCTTCAATATACATGAAAGATCCAATTAATGCTTACCAAATCACGCCCCTTATGTGCATTGGATAACACAGAAAATTAAATGTTTCTTTCAAACTGTGATTGTTTATTTATAACGATTCCATCTCTCACTTGATTTTTTGTGTTTGGATTGATTGGGTTATCAAAAAGTGAATCAATTCTTTCTCATCTTTTTTCGCGTCTAGTGTACCGTGAACAATGAACTTCAATGTCAAAATCAACAATGCGGTCATCTGAAGTAGTTCTTGTAAAATTCAAATGAGCAAACATTACAAGTTGCAATTTCCAAGTCGTCTGAATTGTGATACCTCGTGTGTTATAGAATTTATTTGCATACTCTTTTTGTGTGCATGGAAATAGATTGAAAATTACAAAACAATTTTAACTGTGCAGTCATGTATTGGCCATAATTACAACGCAAGCCGTAGTTGTACGTCCATCAAGGATTGTTATGAAACATGACAAATGTAAAAAATACACATGAACTAGTTTTGCTTAAGTTTTCACATTTGTAACTCATACGGTTAAAAAGAGATTCATAATTTGAGTGTACCATTTTCCACGAATACACCCTTTATAGGAAATCAATAAGTATGGTAGTCGTCAGTGGACTCCGTTCCAATCCACCTCCATTGTTACACAGTATATCCCATAAAAAAATGCGAAAGTTTTCAATACTTATTTTTGAGTAGCTTTAAACATTATTTTTACTATACATTAAACTAATCATGTTGTTTGTTGTTGCACGAAGCACGTAATTAATTATGATGTTTGAAAATTGGAAATATCATTCATATCAATATGCACCTCTAGGAGTGGACAGCATTTTTTTCTGCTAGAACCAAAGATGTGAAGAGAAAGCATTGATAGGTCCGAAAGAGCACGGCAGGTTGTGAAAAATTGAATAGAAGTAGTTGAAATTGAGCGTAGGGCATGTTTGAAAGGCGGTATCTGATCGAGCAGATAAACTCTTACCTAGCTATCACAATGCATGGTAGGCAAGAAGAAAGGGAGCCCCCTTGACAGGCAAAAGTGTACCCATTAGATCATGCTCATATATCGCCAAATTGCACGGATCAGTTTTAGCGATGTGAAACTTCTGTTTACACTTCCCAAAGGCTACATGTGACAGAAATCAATTTCCAATTAGAGGTATTTTTATGACACAAATACCAGTGTTTTAATGCGTGTGTATAATTATCTGACTGTATACGCTGAGAAGATGTAAACAAAACAGTGGTTCGTGAGTAACAAAGTTGAGAAAAAAGTACGCAAAGGAGGCTGTGACTAGTTTGCTGCTCGCCTAAAAGCCCGTACAACAAATTGCAACGATTGTGGAATGCCACCTGGCTACCGTTTACCGTATCCAACGTTCACTCCTTGATGGACCACGTCCACGGAAGCCGGAAAGTGGCCGTCCACGGTCCGCGTGCACACCGAAGGTCATCAGATCAGTGAGAGACAAAGTGAGGCGAAATCCTATCAGATCGATCAAGGAAGCCGATATTTCAAAAACTACCATGCAACGGTTGATCAAAGATGACTTGAAATTTTTGTCCAGGGCAAGAGTAAAGCGCCACCTTGTAACGGACCGAATCAGACAACTACGGTTGGAGCGCTCGAAACGTTTGGTGTCAGCATTAAAAAAGAAGCATACCATCATCGTATTCTACGATGAGAAAATGTTCACCATCGATCCCGTATCTAACACACGTACACACAGGTTTATTTCGCCGAAAAAGATTGAGGATGTTCCAGAGAACGTGAAATTCAAGTTTACAACCAAACATCAGGCCGGAGTCATGGTTTTCGGGGCAGTTGCGTCCAATGGCTTGAAAATGCCTCCAGTATTTATCAAAGCTGGATTAAAAGTTAATACCGAGGTTTTCATGAACATTTTGAATGACCACGTTCTGCCATGGATGAAAACCAACTTTGGAGCACACCAACACGTCTTTTTCCAACAGGACGGAGCACCGTGTCATACCTCAAAAAGGACTCAAGCGTGGCTGAAGGAAAACATGGAACTTTGGCCAAAGGACATTTGGCCTCCTAGCAGCCCGGACTTGAATCCTTTGGATTACTCAACATGGGCATATGTTCAAGCTAAGACCCGTGAACGTTCTCACCCCAGTGTTGGTGCCCTGAAAGCTTCCATTACCAAGGCATGGAACTCGATGACTGACTCATACATTGAGAAGGTATGCTCTCCATTTCGTCCCCGTTTGGAGAAGGTGATAGAGAAAAATGGGGGACATATTGAGTAATGTAGCCATGAAGGGCTTAATAAATGATTCCCTAAGTAAAATTATGATTTTTTGTATCATTTTCTATGAAAAGAAACCTATTTGAAACTGAGGTATGGACTATCGCATTTTTTATGGGACACACTGTACGACACATGCGCGTGATATTTATTTTCTGTCAGTTGTTGTTAGCTTTTTACGCGCTATGAAGCAATTTAGGGAAATTGTAGTGAAACGATTTTAAAATGGCTATATATCTAAGAAAAAAATCGATTATTAAAATTAATCGCTGCAATGCTCATGAATGGCACCACACCACGGGTATTAACATAATGGTTTGAAAAAACAAAAATGATGTCGTGTCGACAATATTTAAGTATCATAAAAATGGTACTCAGTCGGATTCAAAATTTCCTTAGATTTAAAAGGGCTACTCACATCCCCCTCTTCGACCGCCATACTCCTGGCAAACAATTACTTGATTACACGATCATCCATATTGGTTCATCATGCCGGGCAATTGAGTACTTTCCATCGATCGTTCGCTGTTTATGGGCTCTATTAGCCCACTTCCCTTTTCAACGATATCTCTTGTTGTGACGAAGGCAACGACGACGACGCTGGTATGTAAATGCGGTCGCTTTGGATAACCACCTGGCGGGAGGGAACCCTCATTTGTAGGTTTGATCAACATCGAAAGCAACGCGGTCAGCGCCACTTTTACACATCACAATGATTAGGTCTCGCTAGTTCGTCTCGCTCAACAAGGGACCAGAGCATGTTTACCATGCATGACTAGGCGGATCGATCAAGCAAGATTACACAGAGTCGTGAATCAGTTTTTGGCGAGCTTATTTTCGTTTTAGCTCGTACCGTTCCGTTTGTGACACGGATACCAGTTGTTACGCGGTTTGCGGCTTCGATCGCGAAACGTGCTGATTGGTTCCGTTCGACGGCGATGACGACTAAGGAGGACCGCCGACAGCCCGACTGCCTATTTGGATTGATGGATTTCATTGTTGGAGGAATCCAGACCTGAGGAATGCACGCCGCTGGCGCTGGTACTCAGTGGTGATGATTATTATTGCCCGATTTCGCCCCTGGTTCCAAATGCAAATGATTGCTTTCTGATGTGATTGAGAGTTTGAAGCGGAGAAGAATAGAAAGTGGTAAATCACTATAATTTTTCATCGACATAATGAGCCAGGTAGCGCGTGTGCTTCCCCGGTAGGGAAGTGGGTTTGACTTGCGTCGATCTTGACTGGACAGAAGATGAGAATGTGGGTGCACTTTTCAGACAGCTGCTCAACATAGGCGACGGCACATCATTTTGTCCGACCGGGACAGCGGTCAAATTTATGACATTGTATAATCATTACAACTACCAGGCGATAGGATGTTGCTAAGTTCCTAACGAGGGCCGGAAATGATGGTAAGGAAAAATACCACTCTTATGCGAAGGGTGCGATATCAAAGGACCCGGATCGGGCACCTTTTGCAGGCTCAATACATTTTCCTACGTATAAATTATCACCTTTATGAAGCGGGTTGCTTTGTTCTGACAAGTTTTTTTGATGGCGGTGATTAAATTTAATGTTATCAACGGAAGCTCTGTTTTCACAGTTTGGTTAGCATTTTTTATTAGGATTGTTATTTGGATAATAATTTGAAACAAGGAAGCCACTGTTATGTCAGGAAAAAAAATACCTACATCTTTTGGCAGCAAACGAAAAAAATAAATAAACTGTTTTATTAGAGCCAAACTGAATCTGTTTTTTTTTTAAAGAGATTATAAAAGTTCCAACCGTTTGAGTAATAATAATTATAGAATAAAAGAATACACTACGAAAAGTATAACACACATTGCTGCCTGCAACCATGAAGAATCGATAACTATTGCTACACTTTCAAACATGCGTAACTTTTCCCATACTTGACCGAGATTCATCAAACTTCTCTTTAGACTGTATTGTTGACATTCACTCAGTTGTGCAGTTGTCAGTGAGATTCTGCTCGAGATGGAAGAAAATAAGAAAACCGTTCGCGAAAAGATTTTGTTCATCCATATGAAATTTCGTGGTTTGTCGCTCGCGCCTTGGGAAAACTGATGAATAAACATTATTCGATCCTGGAGAGCGTGAGCTTTTTAGTGGAATACCTGTAACTATAAAATGAGAAGAAAGATTAGTAATTTCCATTTAATTCCATCTACCTTTATTGCTTATCTTGACAGATACGCGTATTTCATCTACAATGTGCCGACTTCTTCAGTGTCGTGTACTAATACTCGACTAGTATCAGTACACGACACTGCAGAAATCTGCACATTGTAGACAAAATACGCGTATCTGTCAAGATAAGCAATAAAGGTAGTTGGAATAAAATGGAAATTAATAATCTTTCTTATCATTTTATATAACACGACCCCCCACCCCCGACCCCCAACGCCGCCCCGCCCCCCGAACCAAACAAAACAAATACACCACAAACAACACAGAAAAGCAGAATAGCAGCTTCACTTTTTTAAATACACAATACTCAATTATATTTATTTGGGGGTATGCAAACAAACAACACCACACTTACATAACAGTATTTTTTTTTCCCCTGTGTTATTCTTTTTAATTATAGTTGGAGTTAATTATATCTTTGTTTTTTTCTCTGTGTAAGTGTCACCACCGACCCCAACCGTTGCGAAAATGAAGTCGGAAGAACACCATCGGCCCAAAAAATTTTGCCCACCTACCTAGAAAATCCTGATCTTTCTCATCGTGCCATCAGCAGGAAGCTGGGAAACAGTCTACGGTGTCTCGTGTTTTAAATCGGTACCACGAACGTTTGATCATCGATTGGAAAAAAGTGGCTCAAATGGATCTCAGTATAGTGTTAAGGATCACAAGCGGGCAGTTCAAGTTTTCAAGAGGAATCCCAACAGTTCAGTTCGAGAAATGGTGAAGAAACTGAATCTAACCAAAGTTTTCGTGCAGGATGCGAAAAAACGTGAAGGACTACACACGTACAAAGTCCGAAAGGCGCCTAATTGCAATGAACGGCAGAATACGGTAGGTAAAACACGTGCACGGAAGCTCTACACCCAGATGTTGACGAAACCACATTGCCTCGTTATGGATGATGAGACATATGTAAAAGCAGACTTCCGGCAGCTTCCAGGGCTCCAGTTTTTCACTGCTCATAATATATTCGATGTCCCTGAGGACGTTAGAAAGCAGAACATGTCAAAGTTTGCCAAAAAATTTATGATTTGGCAAGCAATTTGCTCGTGTGGCAAGCGGAGCACCCCATTTGTGACGACTGGAACGATCAATGGGCAGCTGTACCTAAAGGAATGCCTCCAAAAGCGTCTTCTTCCTCTTCTGAGGTCACACGATGATCCTAAGATTTTCTGACCGGATTTAGCTTCGTGCCTTTACTCGAAAGAGGTTTTGGAGTGGTACAAGGCTAAGGAGGTCAACTTCGTACCGAAGCATTTCAACCCCCCGAACGCATCGAAACTGCGGCCAATTGAAAGTACTGGGCCATCGTGAAGCAGGCACTTCAGAAGCATTCTAAGGAAGTGAAATCGGAGTTAAATGAAGAAAAAATGGATTGCCACGCAAAACAAAGTTGTTCCAAATATTGTACAGGACCTTATGAGTAGTGTAAAGAAGAAGGTTCGTGCAATTGGATATGGAATTGAAATTGAATAAAACAAACATAGGAAAATATTCATAACATATTTTATTGTACTCCCTGAAAGCTCGAAGATGATAGGTTGAACGGGAGAATTTTGCCGAATATTTGTGTGTGTCGCAATTTGATTCCGTACACACTTTATAGATCAGAACCGGCGCCGGCCACGTCCTCACGTTCTTTTGGGGAGGGGGAAGAAGGATGATTAGTTTTGCAAAATTTCGTCCAGAAGGACAAACGACGATTCAGATTGACAACGTACACTACATTGCTCAATCCTGGAGGAAAGCCAGCAGAGTGTTGCCAAAAGGCGTGCCCGGAAGCTCTACACTAGGCTTCTAACAAAATAACGGCGCTGCGTCATTGATGATGAGACCTATAGCCGAGCGGATTTTAACCTTTTCCTTCTCATGAAGCACAATCTTCAAAATGGGCTAGTGGGATTTATTTTTCCCCACAACTTCATACTAGTTTCATGAAGTATTTATTTATTATTATCACCGTCTTCTATCAAAACAATCCTACAGACTGAACTACTTAATACTAGTTTTTAATAACTTAAAGTCTTAACAATTCTACTTATTCGATTTTTAAAACATTTTTTGATAAATCAAATTCGACTTCGTCACCTACAACAATGAAAGTGCGAACACACGAATCTAACGGATTATTATAGACATAGTTAGTGCGGTGATAAGGAACAGCAAGCATCGAATAATTTCGAAGTCGACGAGGAGGAACGTTCAGTGAAATCTGCTCATGCAGCGCAGGGCAGTCAATAACGCCGATTAGGATGTCAAAGACTAGCAAATGCTGCATTTTAAAACGCCTGACAGTCAGTGATTCCAAACTTATCAGTTTGCAACGTTCCGAATTCGGAGGGAGGTTGTTCGGGTCATTTCAAGGAAGTGAACGAAGTGCGAAACGAACGAACTTCTTCTGTACGCGTTCAATGGAAACGATGGGTGCCACATAATAAGACGACCAAACGGGGGCCGCATACTCAAGGATACTCCGCATCAAACTGCAATAGATTGATTTTAAAGCATAACGTTTGCATTTTAAAATATGGACGAAAATTTCCGATTTTTCATAGGTTTACCTTCATCTTCACTAACAAAACTACTCATGCAGCATCAATCATAGTAACCCATGAGTCAGCAGACAAAATTTGACAGCTCTATCAGTCGAACTCTAACCTTGATGGCAAAAACAGTGAAGTAACTCCGTTCAGAAGTGTGCGCGTTCAAAGAACGGCACCCCGCCGCGTCGAAAACTTCCCCCACGAAGGAAATAAGATCCGAGGTGAAGTTCATTTCACACACCAAGTTCCCCAAGAAGGTGCTGCTGGGGCTGACAATCAGCGAGAAGGAGATGTCAAAGCCGCTCTTCTTTCGCTCCGAACTGGCCGTGAACGGGGAAATTAATAGTACGAAATGCCTGCCGGAAGTTGCGTCGTTTATCGAGAAATACCATCAGGGCGAAGACGCGGTGTTCTGGCCGGATCTGACGTCAACCCACTACTCGAAGCGATCGTTGGAGGAGCTGGAGTGGCTGAATATCGATGTGGTACCCAAGTCGGCGAACCCGCCCAACGTCCCCCACCTGCGTCCCATCGAGAATTTCTGGGCCAATCTGAAGCGTAAGATCTACTCCAACAATTTTGTCGTAAAAACTGAGGAGGAATTGATAAATAAAACGAAGAAAGAACTCAAAAACATGCCTACACGCAAGTTTTCGTCCGCCATGGCGAATGTTCCGGTTAACTGCAGGCTGTTCGCAAGGGCGTAGAATTTTTTTGCAAGTAAGCTTAAATAATAACCTTCTATGGGAAATTTATCACAAGCAATTATCTGTCTTTTGCCTTTTGTTTATCACCATCCGAAAAAAAGTCAATCTTTTTAATGCAAACGTTTGATGACAGTGAACTCAGAGGCGTGCTGTCGGATTAGCCCAAACACCGAGAAGGCTTGAGCAGTCGTGATTCCCACATGCTGCTTGAACTGTAGCTTGGCATCGATGGTAACTCCCAGGTCGTAGATTGAAGCCACACGATCCAGATGCGCAGACCCCATGCTGTACTGGTGATGAGCGGGATTGTTGGAGCGAGTGAAAGATATTACTTTGCATTTGTTGTTATTAACACGCATGTCATTGTCGCTACACCAGATTAACAATGTGTTAATATCCTCTTGTAAGGCGAAACAGTCGCGTGGAGAACATATTACACGAACAAATTTGAAATCATCGGCGAACGATAGTTTGAACGACGAGAGCCACTTCGTTAGCCAGTCAGGATAGCCGATGCGTTTGAATTTGTCAATGATCAAAATATGAGGAACAGTGTCGAGTGTGTTTTTTGTATGTGTGCTTTTTTAGTATGTTTGTGTATGTGTGTGCGTCTGTGTTTGTGTGTATGTGTGGGTGGGTGTGTCTGCTTACCCACCCATCTTCTCTTTCCAGAAAGCGAGTAATGGCGCTATAACCATAAGCTATAAAAGGCTAGGACAAGAGTTAGTGCTCATGTCCCATCCGACAGGCAAGCTCTCACACAAAAAAAGGATGTATTGAAGTAGGAAACGCCTCTTTTTCAGCCCAGAAAAGCTGACAACAAAGGAGTGCATTAACTTTCTTAGCTTCGTCACTCCCAACGACCTAAATACATATAAATATACATATGCTTTCTCGCCATGGAAAGCCTCCCACTCAATCCCATCCAATTTCCAACTCCAGATGTCTATGAAGGTCGCATGAGTTCTCAGCATCTTCTTAAGTAGACATCTAATCAACACATCCCTCCCATCCCTTGCTGATCGTAAGGACCTGGCCAGGTGTTGTGCAAAGAGATCGATGGATGAAGAGCCTGTCACACCGAGGCAGCTCTTCTGGCGCTTCCATCGTCTCTGCAACAGCCAACTCAGGATTATGTATGGTCGGAAAATGCTATGCTATGCTATGCTATCAAAATATGAGGAACAGTGTCAAATGCTTTAGCAAAATCGGCATACACCGTGTCCACTTGCCTTCCCAATTCCATTTTTGGTGACAGAGTGGTAACGTAGCACATCAAGTTCAAGTTGTTGTTGAGCGATGTTTTATGAAGCCGTGCTGATTAGCGGAAATTAATGGTGCGACTACAGTATAGAGGACATTGTGCACCAGCTTTTCGAAAAATTTGCCCAAACAATACAGAATGGAAACACTACGATAGTAAGTGACTCGGTTGACGTTTCCTGACTTATGGATGGGAACGATAGACGCAGTCTTCCAAACGGAAGGAAATGTTTTTTTCGCTAAGCGATCGGTTAAAATCATGACAGGGGCTGCGAGTCCCGTAGTACACTTGTTCAGGAGTAATGCTGCATTCCACGATTTCTGCCAATTTCATGTCTGATTTTATAGGATTCAGCGCTCGTAAATCGTCGGAACTGCACTTTTCAAATATCTGCTCCTTGATCTCGCTATCCAAATGATCTGCATAGTTACGAAATACATGGCGCTCAAGTGGATGACACTTCAAGGAAAGAAAGTACGACTAAAATACATACTGGAACTAATTAATGAACATTTAGCATTGAAAATTCACACTATCAAACACTGTGCCAACGAAAAAATAACAATTCGCACTAGAAAAACTTAAAATAGCAATAAAAAATTGATAATTAACTTTTAATAGTTCAAAAGTGACTGATAACACTTTCAAATAAAGCAAAGCAAAGCCAAATTAGTATAAACGCAATAATAGGCTGATAGTTTTCCGTCATAAGAATAAGTGCTAGCGCTATACATGTGACAAAAGTCTTCAAATCTTTCAAATCATTCCAATTTAAACCAAACAAATCGCAATAAAAAATAAAAAAAACAAATTCAAATTATTTGTTTGGTTTCAATTGGAAAGATTTAAGACTTTTGTCACATGTATAACGCTAGAACTTATTATTATGACGGAAAACTATCAGCTTACTATTGCGTTTATACTAATTGCCATTGCTTTATTCGAAAGTTTTACCGGTCAGTTTTGAATTATTGAAAGCGAATAATCATTTTTTTTATTGATTTTTCTAGTGCGAATCGTTATTTTTTTGATGGCATGGTGATTAATAATTAATTGGCGATTTCACATATTTTTATTGCTATTTTTCCATTTTTATTGATGTTTTATTACCCTGCCAGAAAGTACTGGTCGACTTGACCAATACTTTCTGGTACAATTGACTTAATTAACCATCTCCTTGCATATGTCAGATTCTGCAGGAATCGCTGGTTCATTTTCACCTCTCAAGTTGAAATAAATATCTTGCACTTGTGCTCCTGCAAAGTGGAGCAGGTAGGACTTCTTCTGCTATGGGCGCACGTTGTTGTTTACATTGAAAAATATGTCAAACGCCCGTTTCCATTTCTTCCACCAAGCGGACACAGTGGAAGTAACACCCAGATCAAACGGTTGCATGCTTTGGTTGCCGAATAGTTTATCGATTTCACCAATCACGTACTTGGAGCTTGTCGAATTTAACCCACTTCGAGTTTACCGCTAACAGACGAATCTCCGAACCAAATTAGGGTCTATTCATAACTACGTAGACTCATTTTTGAAAATCTCAGAGACACCCCCCCCCCCTCCTCTTGACTTTTCCCCATAAATGTTTTTCAAATTTTGTATGCAGCGTAGACTTTGGTCAGACCTCCCCTCCGCCCAAAAAAGTCTACGTGGCTTATGAATAGCCCCTTAGTGCGTTGGGTTTTTCCGCGCTCGTCGCCAATGTAACGTCATTGATTTTCTCTCTCGATAAATAATAAAAACCGGATTGAATCTCCGAATACAACTTCCGACGTGTTTATTTTTCATCCATTTAACTTACTCTCAATCCCCCCCCCCCCCCCTGGCCAACGTCCACCGATATAACGCGCAAGGTGAGATCATTAACTGGGAGCTACACTCTTAAAGTTAACAAAACAGTTCCAATTGTTTCTAGATTTAATTAGAAGGCATGCATGTTGGGTACTTACGTTTCGTTTTCTCTTTCATCAATAAATATCAATGTACTTCTTGCCAACAACCCCCCCAATTACACAAAAAAAAAAAATAAATTTAAAAAACGCGCAAAATTTCCCCTCGTTTAATTCAAAGTCATAGGAAGCGTTAACAACGAAATTGTTTGCGATCTTTCATGCGCCATGCAACCAGGGATGCCAGATATACAGACATGTCTGTATTTATACAGACATTTGATCATGAATACAGACATCATACAGATTACAGACATTATACAGACATTTGGAAAATGTTACAGGCATATACAGATATTCATTTCGGCGAACTTCTAGATTTAAAAAAAGACATGGTGATAGGGAAAATCACATACGTCACAGTAAGCAAATGAATGACAGTCTGAAGTTGGACCAGTTTGCAGGCGTAAAAACATCCACTGAGGGATGTAGAAGTACAAGTATGTGCCTGGGTGTTTTTTGTTAAGGCTGTTTTCACTTATTCGACCGTTGTCAAAGACGTAGCACTGAAACGAACTAAAAATATGGCCATCATAACGAATGTCCTTGGCGAATCGCACCACCAAGAGTTGGTGGCAAATCGCTGGTAAAAATAGGTGGCGGTCCGAATCAAGGACTTTCTATTGGAATGGCAAAGCCCCGTCAATTCGAGATTCTTTTTATTACGGACTCGAGCTAACTGAAGCGGATGCTACTACGAAACACAGTGCCATTGTTACTAATTTTAATGAAGATTTGATTTCGTACAGTGAGTGTAATGCAAGGTGTAACACATTCTGTTACTGTACTTTTTTAAAACGACTGTCCGAATTTATTCGAACTGCAAGTTCAAAGCACTGCAGCACCTAATAGAGCTGAAACTTTTAAACATGTTACATCCGTCTGCGACCCGATGGCTTTCTTTAGAACAAGTTGTTAGGCGTGTTCTTGAAGCTGGAAGGCTTATAAGTATATTTCAGTTTTCGCGATACATTAGTGGACGCCAAGCAGGAAGAAAAAATAAAAAAGTTTACGAGCGTCTCAGCGATGCATCAAATCACCTCCAGCATAACGAAAAACAATTTGCTACATAGTCAAAACTATATTTTTAATGTCAGATGTATTATCACATTTTATATTATTGTTATCAAATAGTGTAATCTCATTTTCACCATATAACCTCTACATTAAAATATATTGTTAATGTATGCCATATTGTCATTGAAATTTATTTATTGTCTGAGCTCGGTCTGGATTATATACCAGCTTTTTGGCATAGAGTACAGCAAAAAATTTGTTCGTGAAAATAGCCATTTTTTATGGTAACTGACTCAACTGCCTATTCAGCGTATTGTTATTTGGCCTGTTTTCATTTGACATATTTTTAAAACTATATAGGAGGTTGTTAGTTTATAGTTATGAACTATAAGTGTAAATGTCGTAACAATAACGGAAACGGTCGTCAAAAATAAACGAAATGGTCTATGAATAGTTTGTGATTATGCGGGCTGCATTAGACCGCAATTAACCACATATTACCGAAAATCAACCGGTTAAATCAACTTTTTCAATCTGAAGAGCCAATGGTGTACAAGCTGAACACAGAAACTAGCGAATTGATATTTTCGACATTGGCTTGTTTCTTGAAACCAGGATATTTGAAAAAATTGACGAACCCTGACTCCGTGACCCTGATCCCCAATAACTTCTGCTAGTTGGAAAAAATTAGAGGTGGGTTATATTAGGGATATAACCGCAAGGTTAACGTAGGACCGCGTTGGTGAGTCCAATCTTATGAAACTTTCTACATACTGTCCATTGCTTACGTTTGCCAGTTCAGGCTTATTGAAAAATCTCTGCCGAATTTACCACTCACGACTTAATGCCTCAAACAATCCAAAATGAACGATTTTTGATCATATGCAATGGTTGTTTAAGATAAATCACAAGCATTTCATATAAACACGCTCTTTTATTGTAAAATTTGCCGGCGTCGGTGGTGTAGTGGTAAGCGTGACTGCTACTTGGCACCCCAGTAGGGTCTGGGTTCAATCCCAGTCGACGTCGGTGGTTTTTCTGAGGCGAAATAATCTGGTCACGTCTTCCTTCGGAAGGGAAGTAAAGCCGTTGGTCCCGGTTCATATTCATGAGTCGTTAGGTAGGGTCCAGGTGGTGGAGTCGTCTTCCTGGCGTCGGTGATTGTCACCATGTGAGGAAATAGGCCGACGTAAAATAAAGATTAAAAAAAAATTGTAAAATTTAATTGGTCGTCCTGAAAAGGACGGTGGTTAATCATAACCAAATCAACGCGTTAGAAACTAATTTATTTTTGCAGCGTATTTGACCAGCAGGATAGCATCATGTGTTGTACTCAATACAGCATGGTAGTTTATTAAACTCCTCGTCGCAGTGAATTTCGGACGGCAAGATACTTGGGATGATTCTAGTAATCTAGTTGTCACAAACATCGTTTTCCGCTGGAAGGGGTTGGCTCCGGTATGGTTTCGGAAGCGGATGCCACCCGCGTGGATTATCGATTATTACGACCCTTTGCCACGGCAATAGGTCGAGCGGGGAAACTTGCAAACATTTGCAGCGCTTCTTTTTGGCTTGTAAATGAGCAAGCGCAGGCGATAATTTGCGAACCAGACGCGTAATCGCGAGAAAATGGACGAGATAGAAAAAATCTTCGTATCAGGAGAGCAAAAAACACAACCGTACGTGCCGCTCAATCGAACTTGAAAATCCCAATGAAATCATTTTGGTTCGAATCGTGTGCTTTATACTGGCGTTGATAGCATTGCCTACAGAGAAGAGAGGCGCGAGAATGCACTACGAAGCAAATTTCATAAGAGAGGACGGGCTTCAGTTATAAAACCAGACAGCAGAACAAAGCAAAATAAATTTGCAACTGAGAGGGGAGACTATGGCTGTATTAAACATGGAATGAGACCTAATGAAATAAAAAGAAGAAGACAATTTGAATCATTTGTCACCCGTTTTTCGAGCACCCTGAAAGGGAAAATCATATTTTCAACCGGTTCATATGCAGATTTGTATGGGAGCAAAGGTAGGTAATTTTTAAGTAAAAAGTTGAACCACTTATACTAATAGCACTTTATTGAAAATTTAATCAAAAACATTTGTAAGTTTTCCTGATCAAACGGTGTATAATTGAATTCATTTTGTTCAGTCAAACAAGAGTTATTAGAGTTCAAAAACCTTTCACTTTTCCGTAACGCTCTCATTTTTCAAAATTTTGAAATAACACCCGGTATAGAAAAGAGAAACGTTAAAACTGTGCGAAGGTGTGCCTTGATCAACGAACGCGGGCCTTGATCAACGAATACACTAGAAGTGACAAGTTAAGTATGTCGCACTTGCATAAATTTCAACTAGACATGATGAATTTCTACATATGCTGTAACCAAATAAAAAAAAGTATTGACCTTACCGACGATAACCTCAAAAATTTAAGGTTCGAACGCAGTGTATGCGGAAGCGGAACAGCAACGGTAGCGGAAGAGCCCAATCTGACTTAACCTGCTTGTCAAATAGAAAACTGATTAAATCCAAGTTGATTCCAATTGGACGTATCGACGTCCTTTGCGACAACTGTCAAACTTGACGTTTTCGTTCCGTTTCCGTTCACCTTTGGGCCTTTAGCGTTAATTGATCCTAAAAATATCAGAGCAAAAGCCCATGCAACAATTTTTCAACTTATCAAACGATTTTAGAACAATATTGATGATGCATCAGTTCAACCAATGTACAATCAAATTTAAGTTTCTCGAGCCTTTGGAATTAATGAATTTTGTAGTAGTGAAGTAGGTAAATTGTTTCTTAAAATTTATGAATGATAATAATAAACGATTTGCCTAGAATTTTTCAAAACATTGAAACTAAAAGATCGAAATATTTATCTTTCTCATATTTGGTGATTGAACAACGACAGTGATTTAATGATATGTATGGAAGTGAGAGGAAAGTTGAAATTTAAATATAAAAATTGAAATTGCAATCTCTTTTGCGTTCGATTTTTGTTTATGCGATGTTTACAAAACATAATCACACCTCAACTCGTTTATCAGCATCGATATATAGTGATTTTCAACATTTTTTTTTTTTCATTGAGGCATCTTTAAACCAAAATTAAACTACACACATTTGATACAGACTTTTGAAAAAAGTATCTGGCATCCCTGCATACAACCATTTTTGCAGTCTTTCATACAACAGGCTAGATTCAGGCGTTATCTGGCTTAAACTTGCATGACATATCCCATTATTTTCAACCAAATCTAGCATTCCCTTTATGTGCATTAGATAACGCAGAGAGTTCATATTATCTGTGTAGTGTAATTGCTGTGAGAACTTGTTTCTTGTATGTATCGTTAGACTTATATGTAAGTAGAATAATAGAGACTAGCACTGATCTAAACTAGAAACTTTCAACCTTTCAACTCGATTTTAGGTAGAATTTAAAACAATATTAAATTCAACAAAAACAGATAAAAAGAAACATACAATTTTCTGTGTTATCACGTAAAGTTGGCACATAAAGGGAATGCTAGATTTGACAGAAATGAAAAGGATATTTCATGGAAATTTAAGTCGGATAACGCCTGAATGTAGTCTGTTGGTATGGAAGATAACCAACATTGTTGTATGGCGTATGAAAGAATGCAAACAATATCGTTGTTTACGCTTCCTTTGGCTTACAATTAAACGAAGGGAAATTCAACACGCCTGTTAAAATTCGTTATTTTTTTCTGTGAATCCAAAAGAAAAACCGAATATCTCACCTTATCGCTTTTCGCTAAAGCTATGTGTAGTATTTACCTACGACAAAGCCAGCGGTTGACAGTTCGAAACCAATGGTCGTAGGTTTAAGGTCTGCACCATCGCTGTAGTTGGATGTGTGGTGCGAAGCAACGAGAAGATGTGACAATGCCACTAATCCAAAACCGTTCAGGAGGTTTTTGCATATAATTTTATGGGTTTTGTACCGAAAGACATGCATCCACCAAACTGTCCCAAACTCCGACCCTGCAACACCCCTATTAGACCATGATGAAGTGCGAACTTCGGACTTCAAGGGAACGCCGAAGAGGCAAAGGAAAAAAAGAAAAGAATGAGAAAAAGACACAAAAAAAAAGACCCAAAACCACTGCAGCAACTGTCAAACATTTTCATTAAACCTTATAGTCAAGTTTAACCGACGTAAGCTGAGATAATAACGTATACTGAACTACTGTAAAAATTTGGGTTCATTTCGATAACTAAAGGGTGTCCACGATGAAATTGCCACACACAAAATTGATTCGCAAAATTCGAGTTTTCATCCGATTGCCATCAAATTTTCAGGGATTGAGAAATAACTATTAAACTTCATTTTACCATTTTACTCGTATTTTATTTACAGTCCATACGCAAATGCCCGCACCTTGGCCTTAACCCCCGGCCATAAGATTCTGCACAACCTGTGAATCAACCGTTTTTTGCATGTAAACCCATACTTTCTTAAGTTCCTCGACTGTCTTCACTACCTTAGGTAGTTTAAGAAGGTGCTGCTTCATAATCGCCCAGTACTTCTCGATGGGGTGGAGCTCCGGAGTGTTGGGAGGGTTGAACATTTTCGACACGAAATTGACCTTATTGTCCACATACCACTTCAGCACGTCCTTGGAGTAGTGGCATGAGGCCAAATCCGGCCAGAAGATTGTTGGGACGTTGTGGGCCTTCAGGAGAGGAAGCAGCCGCTTCTGGAGGCACTCTTTTATGTACACCTGTCCGTTCATCGTGTCCTGGGTCACGAAAGGTGCACTCCGCTTCCCGCACGTGCAGATGGCTTGCCAAACCAGGAATTTCTTCGCAAATTTGGACATCTTCTGAGTGCGGACATGCTCCGGAACGCTGAACTTATCCTTGGCCGTGAAAACAGGTTGCCGGGGATCTGTTTGAAGTCGGCCTTCGCATATTTTTCGTCGTCCATCATGCAGCATTCAATTTTCGTCAGCATGTTGAGGTACAACTTCCTGGCACGGGTTTTGGCGGACTTGTTCTGCTTCTCGTCGCGATTAGGGGCCTTTTGTACCTTGAACGTTCGAAGCCCAGCCTTAGTTTTGGCCTTCTGGACAAAACTTCGGCTTAGGTGCAGCTTCTTAGCCACATCCCGAACGGAGGCGTTCGGATTTCGGTTGAAGGCCCCAACTACACGGTTGTGATTTTTGGTGTTGTACGGAATACTTTTTCCTTCACTTCTGGGCTTCCGATCGGTGGTCAACCGTTCCTCGAACCGCTTAATCACTCGCTACACCGTGGAATTCGCGATTCCCAATGTTTAAGCGATGGAACGATGCGAGATATCCTTGTTCTCGTGATGAATGCGCAAGATTTTATCACGCACGAGCTGTTCTTTCGACTCCATTTCCGCGAGTTTTAATCACAGGACTTTAAAACTTGCAGGATGTAAACAATGCACTATGAACTAAATCCACCCAGATTTTCATTAAATTCTACCTAACGGTTAAAAAGTTAGAGCAATTTCATAGTGTGGCAATTTCGGGATGCAATGTGGGACTATTATTTGACGGTGTTAGGAGAATGTGAAGTCAATGACTAGTTCTTCGAGTTTTGTTTCGTTTCAACTGCAACCACCATATCCTTTCTAACAGAAGTGGGTGTCCAAGTTGAGCTTGATTTGCTCTTTAATTGGCATAATATAGCTTAAACCTTAAAAATTACGTTCATAAGGCAAAACACACAAAAAAAAATGGTTTCTAGAATCATGGCACTCACCGGAAGGTCTCAACCTACTAAACTGATTGTAAAAAAGCTTTCCGGCAGCAACCGATGTAGCTTCATCTACTTCGATGCTGATTTGAACATCGTTATAAAAAATCACTTTCGTCGTCTTTCCACTTGAAAATAGCTACAGTAAGGTGATGGCACTTGGTTGGCTAACCGGCAAACTATATCTTTGTTTATTCTTGAGTAGGTAAGAAAAAATGTGCTTCCAGTATAAGCAGACCAAAAGATGCTGTACTAGCTCTTCTTTTGCAGCGCGAAAACCGATTCCGCACCGCCACAGTTCGTAACTATTCAACTCAACGGGAAGGTTGACATCGCGTGAAATGGAAATAGGAAGGTAATGGTAAAAAAATAATCTGAAATCGAACTTGATAGGAGAAGAGTGGATTGAGTTTGATTAAGTAACAGAGAGTGATGGAGAGGTGGGTGATATGATGGAAATAAATCATGCTGTCAGTCCGATGAAAAAAAAAAAAAAACTTTGCTAGTTTAAATTCAAGAAGAAATTTGAATTTTAAAACTGCCATTTTATACGGATGAGCAGAGTAGGACTCTACTCACACGAACATACTCCGATGGATTCTGAATTCCAAACACCGTCACTATGCTCCCAGTCAGGAGGTCCATATGTTCTAGAACGTCCTCATGTACAAATGATGCATAAGCACCATCGAGTTGGCCAAAATATCTCACGAAACTGAAGAATCATGTGTCAAGCAGTGATTTTTTCTCTTAAGCTTTGTCCACATCTTCCTTCTACGCTCAATATACATCAGAGTCACATTTCCTTCCCTCCAATGGTTCCAAAGACAAATCTTACTTGACAAACACTCCTGCCTCTAGCCTTTCGAGTGTAATCATCCTACAAAACAGAGAAAAAAGGTATACACAAACTTTGAATAATAGATTGCTGCCTAGTGACATTGACACAGATCATCCTTTGCTTGTTTACGCCAGCTGGCCTCTGTTTATTCCAGAGGCTTATAAATATTTCATGGTTACGCTCTCACTTCACATCGGTACTGTGTTTTTTTACTCTCTCTCTCTCCATTCATACATTCTCGTTATTCACTGTCACATTGAAAGTCAGTGAAGCCATCACCAATTTCCAGACATTTCGAACCCTCCTCCGAAATCCCTGTTGGCTCTTGGCGCCACCGTTACCGAAGAGGCAAGTCTCATGAGCAGGACATTCCACTGCCGCTGATGGTCGAACTGTCAGCTGGATAGAACAAGCACACATATGACGGGACAGGGGGAAGGGAGAATATTCACTCAAAAATTCAACAAAACCTGGGTGACATGTCCCATTCTATCCTATGATGAGCCTTGCAATGCAGCTGATCAGCATTGCCATCAACATCATCATCATCATCATCATATTGATAATAAACAACAGTCATATCCATCATCATGATTGTCAGACTCCGTCAGTCCGGGCCGTTCCAGTCAGTGGCTTTTTGTCATGTGGTTGGCTCCGACGAAGGCCAGGAATATTTATTAGATTATTCTCATGAGTAGCTGCGTCAAAGAGCATCTTTATCAGCTTAGATTCGCCTGAACGACTCCAAAGCTGGGCTGGAGCTTGTGTCAGAAAAATAGCCACATCGGAATTAGTATAAGAGGGTCAATTTTTCACGTTTAAGAAAAACACGAAACATTTCAATGGAACATAAAAAAACAGGTCTAATTTCTAGCAAAACTTTGGCTCCCTTAAATATCCAATCTTTGAACGAACTATTACAGTACAACCCAAACAATGAGATGCGAGTAGTTTAGTTTTTCATAAAAGATTGCTTATAAATCCAAACACCTCTTTTAACCCTTCTTACACCAAAAGGAGGGTATTAAGATCGCTTGAAAACTCAATTTTTTATCCGAGGGCCAGAAGACCGAGTGTCGTATACCATTCGACTCAGCTCGACGAACTGAGCACATGTCTGTGTGTATGTATGTATATGTATGTATGTGTGTATATGTGTGTGCGCGTGCGTGCGTGTGTGTACATGCGCGCGCGTGTGTGTGTGTGTGTTTTGTGATTTCTTTTCTTTTCATTCAGACATTTCGTTACGAAGATATGCATCGGAACAGTACTTGACGGCTTATTACTAATAGTAATCAAACAGTTTAGTCTCCGATTACATGCTGAGCTATTTGTGTACCGATTTAAGTTTTGTTAGCGCCAAATCAAAGTTATAACATTTTCAAATAACTGGTAAAAATTTCATTATGATTGGATAATTGTCCATGAAGATATGACCAAAAAAAATACCTGAGAGCACATAATTGTGATGAAAATATACTCGTTGCAGTTCAAAACCGAACAAGACCACTCACCCCTATCGATGCTGCTTGCATTCTATTGTTCCACATCTGATGCGTTGTATAGCACATACAGCGGACTAGCCACACAATGCGTGACTCTATAGAATTAGAGCTGGATCGATTGGCTGGAGTTGTCCGGTTTTGAACTGCAACGAGCATATTCGAAAATTACACAAAGTCTCCATTTAGGGAAACTGCCCCCATATTAATCTCATTGTTCCTATATTCATCCTACGATGAATCAAACAATTGGGCAGTTGAAGGATCGGTTTCGTTTTCTAATAATGTTTGCTCACGTTAAATAACTACAACAAACATTACTAACTAATCTTGTCACGTGTATATCGTTTTATTTCAAGTAGGATGAATATAGGAACAATGAGATTAATATAGGTACATCTTCCCTACTATAACTACACAATTTTCAACGAATATGTACTTATTAAGCATCTTGAATCCATATAATCAAAATTGACGCTTAGGATTGTCTAATAATTCATTCTATGGACTGATTGTATGAAATTTCTAATATTTATGTAATTTCCCCTTTTGAATAACTAACATAAACAGGTCGTTAAAGACTAATAATGGCAATATTTTAATCACATCGATGAATAATACGTTCAGGATTGACAAAGAGTTCATTCTATAAACTGAATGTATGACATATCGAATATTCCAGGTTCTTCCTGGAATTTCTGATGAAAATATGTAAATGGTATGTATATGGTATGTATATTGGCCACATTTGAGTTCGTAATTCTGGTGAAGTGTAAGAAGGGTTCAGTCTCACCATCGGTGGATCAATTAGGGTTTTTTATTTAGCTTCAAAAGAAAAAACCCGCATTAATCCACCGATGGTGAGACTGAACCCTTCTTACACTTCACCAGAATTACGAACTCAAATGTGGCCAATATGGTACTGGATACATATTTTCATCAGAAATTCCAGGATAATCCAGGAATATTTGATATGTCATACATTCAGTTTATAAAATGAACTATTTGTCAATCCTGTACGTATTGTTCATCGATGTGATTAAAATATTGCCATTAATAGTCTTTAATAACCTGTGTATGTTAGTTATATAAAAGGGGAAAATACATAAATATTAGAAATTCCATATAATCAGTCCATAGAAGGGGTTATTCCGAGAGTCGAAGTGACGTTTGTCACTTGGTGAAGTGAGAAAGTCACTTGCAGTGACGTGACTCTCCATTTGATTTACCTAGAAGAGTCACGTCACTGGAGGTGACTCTTCTCACTTCACCAAGTGACAAACGTCACTTCGACTCTCGGAATAACCTCTCGGAATAACCCTCAATGAATTATTAGACAATCCCAAGCATCAATTTTGATTATCGATATGAATTCAAGATGCTTAATAAGTACATGTTCGTTGAAAATTGTGTAGTTATAGTAAATGGAGACTTTATGTAATTTTCGAATACACTCGTTGCAGTTCAAATCCGGACCACTCGAGCCAATCGATCCTGCTCTAATTCTATAGAGTCACGCATAGTGTGGCTAGTCCGCTGTATGTGGTATACAATGCACCAGATGTGGAACAATAGAATACAAGCGGCATCGCTTGGGGTGAGTGGTCTTGTTCGGTTTTGCACTGCAACGAATTATATGCAATTATATGCTCTCAGGTATTGTTTTGGTCATATCTCCATGAAGGATTATTCAATCCTGATGAAATTTTGATCAGTTATTTAAAACATTTATAAATTTAATTTGGCGCTAACAAAACTAAAATCGGTACACAAATAGCTCAGTATGTAATCGGAGACTAAACTGTTTGATTACTATTATAATAGGCCGTCAAGTACTGTTTTGTTCATATCTTCGTAACGAAATGTCCGAATAAAAAAAAAATCAATAGCGTTCTATGGAAATGTTGTAGCTTTCATTTGCCGTCAACAGAACTGAAATCGGTTCACAAATGGCTGAGAAACCGATGTGACATTATTTGTAACGCACACACACATACACACCCACACACACATACACACACACACACACATACATACACACAGAAGTGTGCTCAGTTCGTCGAGCTGAGTCGAATGGTATATGAAACTCGGCCCTCTGGGCCTCGGATAAAAAGTCGAATTTTCAAGCGATCTTAATACCCTTCTTTTGGTGTAAGAAGGGTAAAAATACACAAGAAAAACTACAAGGTACAGCCCAATGGGGTTGTGCGCAAAGGTGACGTAGGACTACGCAGCAATCTAATTCCCAATTGATTTAAGTCAGTCGGGAAGCTACGCTTTCAATCCGCTTAGAAATATCATAGACGAAGCTGTTCATAATGCTTATCGCTTTGGAGGAAACGACAGTATCGGGTTAAAATGCTTCAGCACCCGGTAGATGTGGTGCTATACGTTTCCTTTTTCCGAACTTTGCTACTGGAACTGTTTGCCTTCCGAGATGGTGGAGCGAGAATGCACCATAAGAGCACATCCTGTTGATATGATCGCCAACCTGGAGGGCGTTTAAAGCAATGCCATGTTCAGTCGGGTAATGGAAGTTTTAAACAGCACCAGAGAAAAATCCAAACAAACTCTTCAATTGACAAATTGATTTGGTCGAGCTGAAAAGGACGGATTTTGTTGACGGGGGAGAAACATGGTTCGCGATTGAACTTGGGCTTTCTTCTTGGTATTCTTGGTTCAGTTCCTCGTAGTTGCGGGTGGCCATCTGCATGTGACGTTGGATAATTCTTGTCTCGTTGATGTCACGGGCGGCATTTCCCGCCAACTTTTAGGCTTCAGCAGCCATCCCAAGTAGCATTGCTAACACCATCCTGCTTTATTAAGTTTTATTAAAGTTTCATGAAAGCCACTTGAAATCAATTTGGTTTTATTATGGCACCAAGAGGTGCCAATAGGTTTCATATTTTAGTCAGGTTTATGAGAACCTACACAGATTGTTTACAACGATCTTAAAACCTTGTTTCTAAAATACCTTTTACTGTGCCTATCAAAGGTTTTATTTCGACTTTATGAACTCGTAAAATGCTGTTTTGAAATGCCGTTTTAGGACTCATTGATATTATCTTATTATGGTCAGTTGCAAAAGCATTTTAAAACCATTTTACCTCCAGTAAATGCATTAAACTGCAAATTGGCATTGAAGGAAGTAACCATAAGACTAAATAGTTTTATAATAGTCATTGCGAAGAAAAATTAGCTTTATGACCAAACTGTGATTATTTTCCAATCGCCATATTGAAATATAAGAAATAATTGAAATGTGGAAAAATAAATGCATCAAATTTTCAATGGTATGCAAATAAACTGTAGATCGGAGACTTATTTCGGCATTCATTTAGATAATCTAATCCAATTCCAAGCACTTTTCAGTTAATTCATGATTAATTTATCGAATGTATTTTTTTAAATTTGATTTATGTTGTTGTAAATTCGCATAATTTCCGAGGCGCATTAATTTTCGGCTCTTATCGTGCCAATATTCACCATAAAAATAGATGCGCATATAATTTGAAGCATGATACGCTGCAGAAATCACAATTTGTTTTGCATACTTTGCTATCAAACAAAATTTCCCGCAACACTAGACCTTTTTTTGCTGCTAAATTAATCAGAAGAGCAGAGAATCGAACACAGGAGAACAACAAAAAACAACCTCGATTTCACAGTGAAGTTTGACAGCTGTGGCCATTTGGCCGCATTCTGGTTTTAATGGCAGCCAATAGGTTTTATGAAGGTTCTCAAGTGGTGATAACATCTTTCACTAGAACATTTTCAAAATCTTTATGTTCTTATAAAGGTTTTATTAACTTGTTTTCACAACCGTCTATAGAGTGGGCCATTTTGTACAAATTTCGGCTTTAAAGAAGCATAGAGGAGGTGTTGGTAGACAAAACAGTTTTGATTCTAGTTTTATCAACAAAGCCGGGAAGAGTGCTATACGGCTGGAATAAAACTAAAATTGTTACTTGGGATGTTTCTCGCAGCAATGTTGACGGGAGCATCGACACCAACAGCCAACTTCACCAACGCCTCTCTGGGCAACGTCTGCTCGCCAGTGCACCCTCCAGAGTGCTTGCTACCGCCAACTGCAAGCCTACAGCCACTGCACAGCTTAACGACTGTCGTAAGACTGAATCGAAATGTTCTACTAAGAGCTGTTAGGTAATGGCGTCGGATGCTAGTGCACGAAAGAAGGCGGTACTTACGAAGGCAATGTGATACAAATTGCATCAAAGGGGACGAACTTTAGTTATTGTGCCACTATAATTAGTTTAAATTATTACACGCTAGACGGATGATTTTCTTAACCGAAACATTTCTAATTTGCTTGCCACCACCAGCAACTAATCCGCTATGCACAACTAGGAACTACAACGAACTCAACCACATGGCACTATGGGCGATTTCCATACAAGCAGGCGGACGAAAATATTTTGATCATTTTTTCTTGTTTTTGTAGAGTGATGTTATCAAAATATGTTGTTAATATACTTTTTTTAACATTTCGGGATTAACTTTTCAAAAGGGCTTAACTTTCCATTGATTTTAAAAAAACTATAATATCTTGAAAACGGATGTGACTAAAACTCTAATTTCAAAGGATAAATCATGATAATAATATTTCAATCTTTCTAAGGGACCATCCACAAATTACGTGATATATTATGGGAGGGGGGCTCAGAAATAGAAACGTACCATGTATTAGGTATGGCATAATATGCTACGAAGTAGGTCTGGAAATGATCAATATTATGCTACGTCATTTGTGGATGGTCCCAAATAGAGATATTGCCTTTTCACAGAAAACTTAGCATGCATAGAATATTCAGAAAGAAGAAGAAGCAGCATCCGCAGCTGTTGCTTCCTTCAATGATTTGAATATTACCAAGCAAACTCGATGCATAGGTACAAGGTAATCGCTGAACAAAATAGCTGTGGTTGTCAGTGACGATTGTCAGTTTCGGGTATTTGAATCTGACGCCTGATGCAATTTTTTCTCTGAAACGGCAATAATAAGAATTGATTTTCGGTCCAACCATCAATAACGTAATTTATTTTTCGAAATTGTTCCATACTGCCTTCCCCTTGTATGATTTTTACGAATAAACCTGATAAACGTTTCATGACGCGTAAGAAAACACAAGATCCCTTTACCCGTCTGCCCCAGCAAAATTAATAGATGACTTCTTTGTATAGAACACGCAACAACAACAAAATCATAATCTGCTTCAGTTTATTTATTTACATAACGGTAGAAATACATATATATTTTTACAAAGCGAATATACAATAACAACTCCAATATTTTTTTGTCGATTTGCATTAATCTTACTATGTTTCTGTTTCATCACAAACAAAATCCTCATCAACTTCATCGACAGCTTTCATAAGTTCCTCCAACGCATCGCAATTATCGGTGTCGGATGTTGAACGTGTTTCAGAATCTTCAAAAATCATAAAACTTTTCACGATATCTGGATAATATAGAACATTTTTTTTCTGTCGTCTTTTTCTCCATCCAAAGTGAGCTGATGAATGGGTCTGATTCATTCATGGCACGAATGAAGACATCATGTAAGTTGTCCAGCCTTGAGCGCTTTCTAGCATGGTGGGTTCGGTATTTCTTTAACTGTTTGTGCTGGCTTTCTGCTGCCTCTTCTGCTAATATACCAAGCGGCGCTGGAGAATGCATAATAATTTCTCCGGCATGAGCGAGTACCTTATGCATAGTTGCAGGAATTTTATACCAATCGTACAATTCCAGATAAAGTCGGTAGGTATCCTTGCAATACGAATCTATTTTTTCAGGGTTTATTGGGTCTTGACAGTTGATAGCAATTAAAATATTTCTAAACCTCACAATCAATTCTTCGTCGATGTTCAGAATTCTGCTTAAAAGCTGAGGATTTGCCAATGTTCGTCGACAAACGTTACCTGTAGTACTTGTACCTGCACCACCAGATCTTGGTTGATCTACTCTGACTCCAAAATGCTCATGAAGCTGTTTCGTTATCAGTTTTTTTCTTTGTTCGTATAATTCTTTAAATGGCTGTGAAACCTGCCACTTTTTTAAATCCATTCTATATGCAATATGCAAAAGGCATTCGAAATATCGAATCCAAGCATGAAGCGGAGAAATACCGTAATGTAGAGCATCTTCGTTTGTTAAAAATCCTTCTTCAAACTTTTCTTTACTGTTCATTACATTAGGCTTTGCTCCACAGGTTGGGCAATTTTGCATTGATGAACTTCCTGTAATATACGTGAGGACTTTTCCATCTATCATGCTAGGTACAAAATCAAAACCAACAAGAATTATTTATGGAGAGTGTGAGCTGTTTAGTGCAAGGTGGAGCATCTAGCGGAGGTGACAAAGACCGTCAAACAGAATGACAGAGGAATTTCACATAACTTCAAATCAACAGTTGCAGAACACATCTTCACGGAAAATCACGGACATAACGGCGAATGACATCACAATCTTACGGACTACTTGTTCGATGAACTCCGCAATGCCGAAGTCTCCATTTATCCAATCCCGAGAATATGCCTCGAATCTTTCCTGTTTTCGTTGAGCTTCATTCCACTTTAGCTTGTATTTACAAGCGGTCCTATAGAGTTTATCCTGGAGACGTTCACGTTTTTCCTCCGATATAGGATAGTTTTCACAAATAAATTCAAAAGCTCTTTCAACATTCGCATTATGCATCAATTTAGAATCAAACAACGAAATTATAACTCTATTATCCATTTTTACACTTGCACTCAACCGTAGTTTATGGGATTTCAAATAATACACTGTCAGTATAAATACCACTCCTGGTAATAAATCGTACTCTAGGTACTTACCATGAGCCTCTAAAATTGAGTACCTAAGCGAGTCGATGGCAGCAAGGTCCACATACACCTAGGTACGAATTAACGAATTTACGAAAATTAATAAAGCAACACCAGCAAAAATTCAGGAAACACATTATTCAAAAACAAGACAAAATAACAAAAAGAACGTAAACTTTAAACTTACATTGGAAAACATGTTAACATGAAGAAGCCCTTGTATGCGATGATAATAATAAACCGATTTTATTATTTATAACCAATTATAGCAGAAACTGTTTTAAACATATATTTAATAATTTTAAATTTAAAAAAGGTTCAGCCCTTTTCAAAAAATGGTCGAAATTTTCTGTAAAGTGTTAATTTCTAACTTATTTTGGTTAAACCATCGCCAGAAATTACCAAAATCACCCAAAAAAGTAAATACGTTTTCATCAACCTAAAATAATGGAATTGCACCAAAGTGGTCATATTTTTAAACCGCCTGATTTCAAAATGGCGCAAGTTTGCGCAGAGTTTTCCTTCGTAATTTGTTATTATACATCCCACACTTGATTCAGAGCTGCTGGGTTATGCGGGGAATGCGGGGAAAAAAAGTTGCTGATCAAAAAAGTTGAAATTTCTAATTTTTTTATGTTTTTTCTTCTCTTAAAGATTTTTTTGATTTTATTTCTGAATGACAACCTATCTCGTTTAATCAAAATATTTAATCATAGCCAAGACTCCTAACTTTTCCTCGAACATGACCCATTAGCTTCTGCACAGTGGTACTTCCCACCATTTTGACCACTTTTGGCCAATCTTTTTTAATGTTTTGGATGTCGTCCGCTGGTTTTAGGAATTTTCGAAGCTTTGCTTTGGTTAAAGCCCAAAAAGTCTCGATTGGCCGTGCCTCCGGGCAGTTCGGCGGATTCATGTCTTTCGGCACGAAACATACATTTTGACTTTTGTACCATTCTAAAGTGTCCTTTGCGTAATGAGATGACGCCAAATCAGGCCAAAACATTACTTAACCTTCGTTCTGCCTGATCATCGGCAATAATCGCTTCTGGAGACATTACTTAACGTATTTCTGAGTGTTCATCGTTGTGATGTTTTACCACACTCGCATATTGCCTGCCAAACCATAACCTTCTTACCGAATTTTTCGGTAAATATTGCCTTCTCTGTTTCGGGGATGTCTTTGTCTTCGCTAACAGTATAGAATTGGGGTGCGGGAAGCGTTTTTTAATCTAGTTTCACATACGTTTCATCGTCCATTATTATACACCCAGAATTTCTACACAATAACGAATCGTAGAGTTTGCGGGCCCGTGGTTTCACGGACGCGGCCTTTTTTGGGTTTCTTTTGGGTTTTTTTCTGCTTCCGGTATGTTTTTAGCCCAAGTCTTTCTTTGACACGCATGACGTTACTCGACGAGGTCCCTAGTTTTTTCGCAACATCCCGAACGGAAGTCACTGGTTTTCGCTTGTAGGCATCCCTGGTCTTTTTATCGATATCCGAACTAACAGAACCGGATTTCCGACAACTCTTCGGCGCATCTTCAAACGTACACTGTTCTCTATATTTTCGAATCGCAGATCGTACACCCTCTTCCTTGGCCAATTTTCTCAAGGAGAGTCCGCTCACAGTGCACCATTTGTGCACGATACTTTTTCGTTGTTCCGGAGTAAGACCGCGCATTTTGATAGGTAACACAAAACTGAGCACTTTTTTGATGCTTTGCCATTCAGAAATGTGTAAACAAAAGGACGCAGCCAAAACATGTTGAAATATTTCATTATATTCAAAGTGACCGTTAAAATAAGGTGTGCTTATACTTTCTGGAACAGTCGTTACTTCGTAACGAAATGTCCGAATGAAAAAAAAAATCAATCGCGTTCCTTGGGAATGTTGTAGCTTTCATTTGCCGTCAACAGAACTGAAATCGGTTCACAAACGGCTGAGAAACCGATGTGACATTATTTGTAACGCACACACACATACACACGCATATACACACACACATACACACATACATGTGCTCAGTTCGTCGAGCTGAGTCGAATGGTATATGACACTCGGTCCTCTGGGCCTCGGATAAAAAGTCGAGTTTCAAGCGATCTTAATACCCTTCTTTTGGTGTAAGAAGGGTAAAAATTGTGACCGTCGCACAAAACTGAAACACTGAATGCTAATAACTCAATCATTATTTAAAAGATTTTCATTTCAAACCACGTTAGTATTATTTAAAAACGCCATTTATTTCGTAGCATGGGCACGAAATTAAGCTCAACTAAATGTCGAGTTATTTTATTTAAATGACTCACAACAACAATTTCAAAAGTGGACGTCCATGCCCTTTCGCTCAATTTTCAATACTTCTATTCAATTTTCAACCTACTGTACACCGATGGAACTTTCAACACTTTCTCTTGATATCTTTCATTCTAGCAAACATTACTGTCCACTCTTGATGCCTCATGGTGATGAGCGGACATCTCCTTCTACATCAACAATATCCTTGGGGTGCCAGCAATCCCCATCTCGCATGGATTTCCGAGCATAGGCAAAGGCAAACCTGAACTCGTAATGTCGATTCTGCTGTTCCGATGAGAAGAAGGGTTTTACTCGACAGCTGATGCCCTACGGCTTTTCCAACGGCAAAAAGTTCTCGCATACATGCAGTCGAAAACTGTTGAAGAAGCAAACTTTCAGCGAGAGAAATTAATTTATGATTATGCTTTTACAGCACTTCGTAAAATTCATTGCAACCACTAATTGGTTTCTATTATACTTTTTCCGCTCCGCAGCTCTATGGGCTACTTTGGATTAGAAAGGTCCCATCGGATTGCGATCAAGCGCTGGCCGGTTGGCTTGTTGGTGGGCCGTGCCACTGGTTTCGAGAGGGATTCATTTGTCTCTGTACTTAACGATTCCTCTGGGGGTGATGGTTTAAGTCTCACGAAGGGATCAGTGCTGTGGGGAGAAAGTTTCTAATATTATTGGTGAGGTGGGTAACGGCCTTCCTGGGGTTTGCCGCTCCTTCTTCGGTTTTTTATCTTGTGGTTTTTTTTATTACTTAATTTATACCGTTACATTATTATCGTTTCCAATATTACGGTTTTGCGCTTTTTCCTGGGGTTGGACTGCCGTTCCTTCTGTTTGGAGTTTTATTATTGCAGTGCTGAGCGAGGTAAGTAATGAGATGAGTTAATTATTGAGCTGCCGGCTAATTCTCGCTCGTTAAATATTATGCGTTTCGTGGACGAAATGCGGGAAGATCAGTGACATCACGGGGGTGAATGAAAAGAGCGTATTTCTTTCAGACACATTTTCAGGGTGATAATGGATTTAAGCCATCACTCAGGTTTTCTTAGGTTTAGGATGTAACAGGGATACCTCGATAAAAGGTAAGCTAGGCATAAGACAGCCTCGATAGAAGATTATTTCAATCTCGATTTGTTTATACAATTTTAATGTTTGAAAAGCCTAAAAATATAACTATCCTTTTTCAACAATCACTGAAGAATATCTTGATATGAGACATGTGATTCGATATAATACGATTTTACAAAACAAAACAAAAATTCCGTACTTCGAAGCATCCATGAATCAGATTCCCTTAAATGCATTGTGTTCCTTCCATATTATGTTGAGATGCTTGGATTGCAAATGTTGATCTAATTTTGATAGCAAAGTATTTTGGTTTCACAGACAAAGTCATAGAAATATAAAATTTTAGGCCTAGCAGGTTTGAATTCTCAAGTTCTTCAATTTTTTGAATGGCTGTTTTTAGCACTAAAGGTCTCTGGAAACGGATAAATTATGAGTTTTGAAACCTCTTCGCAGTTAACCCTTTTGAATATTTGAAATTCTGATTCCTAAAATACTTACAGGATTAAAACATACTTCAGAACATTTATAATTTCTTTGTGTCATGACTAAATGGAAAAAGAAATTTAGTTAAGTAAAAAATATTTGAATATTGTTACAAGAATTTCAATAATTATAGTAACAAACATGATGTTTCAATTTTTTAAATGTTATTTTGTTTTTCCAGAACTTTGAAATGTATCGTGATTGAATTCAACTTTTAAAGAATCTTTGCTGAATTTTTAAAAATTCGCAAATTCTCTAAGAATCGTCGCGGAAAATGATTCAAAGTTCTAATGAAAACAATTTAAAGCACCCGTCGATATTTTCGAGACTATCTAAATCAGGACTTTTTTTAAAATGCCTCGCCAGATCTAACCAAATGGTTTTCATAACTCATCATCGGTCATATTTTATGGCAAAACAAAACACCATTCTCTTGACAAACACATTATTCAGCTGTAGTAATGTTCATGATTTATCAGTCAGACAGATAGTCTTCATATTAACGAATAATACTTACTACAAAGGGCATCCAACGGCTTCTGTACAGAAAAGTCAAAGCCAATTATTTGTAAAATGCACACCTCCACAAAAAATGCAATACTGGACTAGATCAAACGCATGTCTAGTACCAGCATAGCAGACCCTTCAATATAGTAGAACTTCGTATCCTTCGTACAGAAAAAAGGGCCCTTCGATATAGCAGAGCTTCGTATCCTTCGTCTAGGCTGTAAAAAGGACGACAATAAATTACCAGCCAATTTTGCATTATGAGCTTCTAAACAAAACGTCCCCAGTCCGGTCTCGGTCTGGAGAACAGACGCTTTCATCTAACACATGCAGTGCTGTCGACCAGATTGTTCCGATTCTCTTCCATCCCAACCTTCATTCCTCAAGCCGAACACCATTTAGAAATAATCCCCGTAATCCTGTTTGCTGAAATTTATCGATTCTTCATTCATTATTTTCCTATTCCTATTTTGACGTCGACGACGACGACGACGACGACAATGGCATCAGCTTCGGCTACTGGTTCCACAGAACATACGACAATTAAAACGGCTCGTGGTCCGACCTTGCCCTTCCTGTCGTCTAAACTTGACCAGAGCTAATCCGAAACATATGGTGTCCGTACTTTGGCTGTGTGTGTATGTGCGTGTGAACATTTGGCTGCAAATTGTTATTGTTTGTCTATTATTGGGATTTTCACCCCATTCCGAAACGATGCAGTACCAATTCTTGGAACAAGCCTAGCATCGACTAATAACTCATCACTACGTGCATTGTCCTTCCTGGATATAATGAGGAATAATATTGTCGCAGTTAATTGTTTTCCATTGAATAGATGGCGCTTGTCATACGGCTTTGGAGTGGCTTTACAAGTGGGGGAATACAAACACATTGAACGTAAACAAAGCAGTACTCTGTTGAATTCAAAGTGTTGTATTCAAGTAAACTAAGTTTGAAAATATTGCTATTAATTGCTATCAATAACAGAAATGATCCCAAAACGGAATGATTATGATAATTGTATGAAAACTTATTACCTTACTACACTTAGCTTTTTATTTCAACTTATCGTTCTGAATAAACTTCACCTGTTATAAGTTGGGAACTTTGTATTCCAATACCATTTTTTCATTAACCGCTGTGTGTTCAACAAAAAAAAAAACACATTTAAGAGGCCGACAGGAAACTTTTTTACCCACGGAACTAAAATGACCATAACTATGGAAATATCCAACCGACTTGGAATATTTCTACAGTTTTGGATTCAAAAACTCAACTTCTTTCTCAAAATTGTCTAATATGACCGATGGACATCATCCGTCTCCGAAAATTCCGGATATTCGGAACCATGTTCCGAAAATGGTATACTTATAAAGATTAAAAAAGAAATCACAAGGAGAATGAAAGTTAATGATATTGAAAGAATACATGAGAATTCTTTGTTGTTTGTTTATGACTTGTCTGTCTTCTTGTTCTGATGCTTCCCCGCGGGCTGGGAGCCGGGGGGTCGCGGTTGGCCAGAAAAATATTTGAATTGAACCCTAACATTATGGGTGTCAATATTCTTGGAACCCTTCTAGAAAAACGTTATTGGACCATCCCATAGGCGTAGCCAGGATTTCAAATAGGGGGGGGGGCGAGTTTTTTTTTAGAGAGAGAGAGAGAGAGAGAGAGAGAGAGAGAGAGAGAGAGAGAGAGAGAGAGAGAGAGAAGAGAAAAAAAATTACATCGTCTCCAACCAGTGGTTGCACATACTGAACAATTAATATTAACGGACACTTAACGGACAATACAACGCCCGGTGGACCAGTAGAGTAGGGTCATTTTCATGTTCCGACAGATGGAGCGGGAATGGAGCCCCATTTATGTGACATTACGCCTGAATGCGGGTGGATTATCTTCTCTACTCTCACCCAAAGTATTTGACAATACCCGTCCGTTTCTTGCAACAAGATTAAACAATTCTAGGCTTGTTCTAGAATAAAAAAAAAACGATTTTAAAAACTTTCGATAATTCCCATGTTTATAAATCAAACCACATTGAATGCCAAACATTTAACGGGTCATGTTGGATTTTTGTATAGAATAACCACCGAATTTGTTTGCAGTTTGTACTGACAATGTACTTTTCATCCGCGACCCTCTCACCCAAAGCAACACAGAAGAAACACCGTTTTTTACTCACCATGCTCACACCGTTTGAATAGATTATATTTTTTTAATGATTGTTCAAATAATAAGTGATTAGCTTTTAACAAACATACATTTTGAGTTTTGGTGGTTTATAGCTCATGGTTTGTGTCCCCTTTGCTTACCTTTAGTATAATTATTTTATCTGATATTATCTAAAAAGGAACATCAAACATAACCTTTTAAAACGACGTAAGTCACAAATGTAAGCAAGCTGTGTTTTTTGTGCTGAATTGTTGCTACTTGCATTCTTAACACACGAGTAGTTAGTAAACAATTTAAGAAATTTAATTCATCAATGACGAAAAGAAATTCATATGCGTTCCAACAGCAATTCCTCAATATTTTAAAAATAATTTATATACACATCTGCATCTGCGTTTTGAAATTTGAACCGATTTATCTGATATGATCCAACTGAAACACGTTCTGTCGAAACACGGTATATGTAGCAATCATGTGTATCTGAGTAGTATGAAACCAAAACGGTGTATCATTGAATTCCATTAAAATTGTTGTTCAAATTCGAGAAATACAACCATTTTGCATATTTTTCTATTCGTGGTTATTTCAGCTGCATGAAAAAACATTAGTTTTGTTTTGTTTGCTTGTTTTTTTTAATTACATGCTGGAAAATATTATACTTACTTTTGAAAAACTATCGAATGTCCATTTATGGTACTTCTGGATAAAATGAATCAAATAACTGCTTTAGACTGCTTATAATTAAAAAAAAACCGTTGCGCAATTTCCACATTGTGCACTAAATTCGCCAGCAGAGCAACTTTTTCGAAATCAAGTTAGGAATGAGAAGTAATGAACATCGACATTGATAGTAGCTTTCCTCTTAGTTCATACGAGTGTTCTCGACTTGTAGTGGTATGAATTTGATTGAAGAATTTCCGTTATTCTTGTTTTATGCCTTTGTCATGCAAAATAGTAACCGAGTGCTTATGAATGTATTTTACCCGATGATTCGTTTTGTTATGAAGGTTCTTCTGTTTATAAACACACGCAGAACCATCGCTTATTCTTCCGGTCTTCCTCTAAACTCTCCACCGATTGCTTATCGATCTGCCAAACTTGGAAGACATCTGCATGGAGTTATCTCAAATTATAATAATCCGTCCAATCTATCACAAAACGTTGCGATTGGTTGAGCGGACTGGAGATAATGAAATCCACTTGAATAAGGCCAAGTCTCTCCAGGTTGGTATTAAACCGATGAGCATGGATATCAATAGAAACATAAAGTTACCAGAAGGCACAAAATGCATCTACGGACTCTTATTTTTACGAAATCCCTCAATTGCAATTTTTAATGGATTAGCATAGATTGTTCATTAGACACTTCAACTTGATTGATACAGTTATTAGTTACAGTAGTGCAATAGATTGTAGAATACTGTAGTAAAAATTGTAAGTTACGAAGAAAGAGTTTGGTTCGAGCATCGGCTGTGAAAGGTTGTGTCGGTGCTTTATTACGCACTATTTTCCTATCGAGCATGGCGCGTTTCGTGTTGTTTCGGTTATCTATAATTCGGTGTAACGAGTGATCGAGTGAGCACAGTAAAAGAACAACAAAGCGTCTCTCAAGCGTTCATAAAATTATCCTTGTTTTCCTAACGGAAAACCACCATCACACTTTGTGAGTGGCTCCAATAGCATCCTTATTATTGGTTTAACTCAGATCAAATCGGATTTCCAACATTATAAAAAATCACCTTGTTTTTCCGATGAAAAAACACCATTACACTTTGTGTGTGGCCCCAATAGCATCCTTACTGTTGTAATCGGTTCGAATCAGAAATCGGTACTAGTATTTAAATATTTTACTAAACGAAGCGTGAATTCAGCTTATTGTTTACCAAAACGAACCCTGCTGCCACCCAATCTTGTCATCCAAAATCCCAGTGATTTATCGTGGAAGTGCGGCGGTGGCCTCGGCTTCCAATAAAACGTTCAAATAAACGTTAACGCATTCCTACCCTTTCCTTATTTGACCTGCATTCGGGCGAGGCCAGCGCCGCAAAGCCATTAAGGTTTGGGATCACCAGTTTTACACATTGAGCATGTTGGCATCATCTGTTGTTCTTCTGAGTAATAACAGCTGAACTGGCAGTAACGGAATAACAACTTCGGGCGGTCAATCATGCTCATTATCCTGCTCATGCTCATAAAAACGGATAAATTATTTGAATAGGATGAGACAACTGCAACTACTCGCCCTGACTAGCTTGCTGTTCTGCTTCTCACACGCTGACTCAAACTGTAAGATATGATCAACATATATTCTCAATAATACGAAACTACAGTACCCTAAAACGGGGAAAGCGGGGTAACGGGGCGGTTTGACCCATGCCATGAATAGTTCAAATAAATATTTTTCGTTGATACTCTTTCTAACTATCAACTGTGTTTCTTAATCTAGTATTATTTGGCTTCTGAAAGCTATAGCATAGGTTTGAATATTCAGTTTTTTTATTAACCAAGAACTGAACATTTTATTGAGCATAGCTTCTTCAACTTTCAGCTAGCGGGGGAAAAAAATCAATCAATGCTTATCTAATAGCTAACATTACCGATTAAGAGATATTTCCCTAGTAGCACATTTGTTTCAACCCAGTAAAGGTGACTGCTCTGTGACTCAATTAAGTCACAATAGAGCTGCTGAAACCAGTTTTGACTGTTGTGTGCTGCTTGGGGTTTTTAGATACTTTAGGCTACATAGGTTGGGTTCTAGGTTAAAGGAAAAATATTGTAATAAAATTGTTACTCGTTACTATTTAAAAACTTTTATATAATTACAACTTTTTTCTCATGGATGTCAATTTTTTACGCTTTTTTTGCTACTTGTTACAAAATCGAGGCAACTTCGCGTAATTTGGCTTTTTTATTTAGGCAAAGGAGCAATCTGACAAACATCCCAAGCAACACAAAATCGTCATATTTGGTTACAGTGACTTGATTGTGACTTAATTGAGTAGTATTGGAGTAACATCAACTGTATTGCAACAAGTTACCTTGCAACCTTCTAGAGATAAAAAATAAATAATAATATATTGAAACAAATAATAAAATTCTAAAAATAAAATCAAAACTTAGGGGGGGGGCACCACCACGACTTATTCCAATTTCGCCGTGTTCCACCAACCCGTTTTAACAGACCTTTTCGTGTTTCGTTCCTCCCCCCCCCCGTAAAAAACAGTTACTCATTCAATTGAAGATGGACAACGGAAGTTCATTAGGTTCTTTTCCAAGAACGATCAATAGCCGTCCGTGTGAAAAATTAGGCCAGCACTTTTGGATTGTCCATCCGAAGTTCTATGGCCCACGAACATAACTGTAGCGATAGTTCCTGACTCGCCTTTCTTACTCTAGACTGGCCAATCAGTAGATAAGTCATCGGATGTACCGATAACTATAAGAAATTTTTTTCTAGAACGATTACAAGTTTTGACACCCATATTGTTCTGGCCATTCGTGGCCTCATGGGAACCTAAACCTACTCTAAACTGGCCAATCCGAAAACAAGCGACCACATGGTCCAATAACTATGGCAAACGTTCCTATGAAACGATTCCAAAAATTTCGACACCCTTATTGTTAGGGTTCTATTCAAATAATTTTCTGGCCATCCGTGGCCTCATGGGAAACTACTCTGAACTGGCCACTGGTACTCAAACATGGCCTAATGTACTTATTACATTGTAAAACTGTAATATTGGTATAATTTTCAAAGGAAATTTATAAACATGTGGTTGTATATTTTCCAACTGTCGTAATCAGCTCCCCTACATGCAAGCGATTTACGAATTCCTTTGTTTGTCTGATCTAAGAGTGTAATGCCATCACCCCCTCCCCTCCAGTCTAGTAAATTCCCTGCCATGGTGTCCCAGTTATACTATCCTTTTGTTTCCGTGCTACTTGTACCTGCCCAGCAAGCAGTGGTCACCCATCTGCGGGTTAGTTCGTGAAAGGGACTACAGGGACCGTGGATTTGGTAGATGTCGCAACCATGAGCAGCAAATAATACCTTCAATAAGTTACCTGCCTAGCCCCTTCCAAACGATAATGTGACCCATTAACATCGAGCTAGCCTCGAGTAATTGGCACCCCATTTTACTAAAATTACTAAAATTACTAAATATTGTAAATAACAAGAAGTTTAGTTTCAGTTTGCCCAGATTTTTTGTTTCTTTTGTTTTGGATAAAGCGAATAAAGTTTAAAATACAATGCTTGGGGAAATACTAACAAAAAATACGATAATTGTTTAAACTTAAAACCAAAATGATGATACAACGTTGCATCCACTAAAATATTCAATATGGTATCCAATATATAGCTTATAGACCGACATTACATCCTTATCCGTCGAAAGTTTTCGTCTACAAGAAGTAAAATTTTGAACTTTTCGTGGTTCAAAACAATGTATGTCTTTGTGAGCTAATCTAAGCAAATGAATATTGTTTCCAGCTCAATTACTTTATCAGTAGTGATAAAAAATGTCATCAACCGCTGCATATTAGGCTGAGTCTAGGAACATGTACCCTATGTCCTTCATTACACGTGCCAGCAAAATATGGATAGAGAGGACACCTCTTGTAAATAAGGTGAAATTCGCACAAGCAGAAAATAACATACAAATGAGAGCTAACTTTGATTTCAATTATTTTTAACAGCAAACAAAAGCATGGAAACCATGCTTCTCGTTAGCCTTTTTCTGTAAGGCTTATGCTGAAGTACTCTCGACGGCAACCATAACCTCCAAAATTAGAATTTATATAACTAAGAATCTGTACTAGATATATAATGTTGCATCACATCAGTTTGTATGCTAACATGCTGTGAGCAATCTGATGGTGTTCGATTCGATGTCCATTCACTAAAAATCGAGATACAATTTCAAATAGCAAGGTGAGTTTGCAAGAGGGAGATAGTAGATAGGAAAAAATACATGGAGCAGCAATTCACCTTAAGCACCGATAATCCCGCCTATACACATGTGTTTTACCCTGTTTTTTTTTGCCAAAACATTCACGCCACTGGCCTTTAATAATAAGTATTACCAAGCTTTCGCTCTCGAATACTTCATCCTCGTTCGAAGATCTTGTTCGCAGTTTCATCTGGAACGAAATTTGAAACTCCTCAATTTTCCCATTTTTCAACAACTTATAAATCTCTTCTGCTCTTCAGAAGCTACAACCACTGAACCGTACCTGGATCGTCCGTCGTCGTCGGCAGGGGGGCGACCGGGAAACTCGAGAATGATTAGAGCCAAAAGAAAATAATTTTATTCCGCTTCGATGAAATCGGTGCATCCCGAAAGGTTGAAAATTGGAAAACATGACGACAAATACACGAAAGGATCACGAGTGGCTACATGGGAGAAATATGATCCTTGAAAAATGTTAATGCTATTTCTTTTCTCCCCTGTTCACACATTTGTCGACCGATACCGGAAAAGAAAGTCGAGTAGGGAAAAAATCCTTCGGAAAAAGACGCTCGAGTGCGGGGAAATTGAACTCACTGCTCATAAATCCTAGCGAGGTCGAAGAAATTTCCTGGCGCTCCTTTTGTTGTCATATTTCATGGATGGCAGGTGACGGGAAATCATTCCGAATCGGTTTTGAGGATAACTTAGGCAGGCGAGTTTTCCCAATTGAAGAGCCAATGAAGAGTGCTTGAGGGTAATAAGGTAATAGAATTTTCAACAAGTGAACCTCTATTCCATTTGTAAGCAGTGTTATTTTTCTGAAATGATTTTGCGGTGATAAGCTGCATTCAACGCGTGTTTGTTTCCTACAAGGGAGTATACTTTGTGAGTTGTCATTCTTAAAACCTATGACGTATTCTGCCCATCAAATTGAACCCATTTTTGAACCACGTGGCTTCGTGAGAAGGATGTTTTGATGAAAAAAATAGCAAAACGTATCGGAATTCATCAGGACAGCGTAAAATTCATCATCAACAAGTTCGGGGAACACTACTCGTTCGATGAGCTGCCAAGAAGAAGAAGAACGCCAGGTCAGTTGACCCAAAATTGGATCGAAAGGTAGTCAACCACATCGATCGATGTTGATCATTATTTGGCCAAAAAGGCTGGTACCTCCGTCGAAATGGTTCAAAGAATCAAGAAGCTCAACAACCTGCAGACTTATAAGAAACAGAAAACAGCAAAACGAAGAACTGAGAAAAAAATCCAGGGCAAAAACCACAGCCAGAAAGATAAACAGCCAACTTTTGTAACGAACGTCGTTCGAGGTGGAAAAATATTACCAGAAGGTTCTCGTATGGCAGACAATTTTGTTCCTTTGGCTCCAAGTCATCAATTTTCTACACGATTAATGCCGAAGTTTACCGTACTGAGTGTTTGCAGAAAAGGGCGCTTCCGTTATACAAGCAGCACAGGGTCCCTCCTTTGCTTTGACCAGATTTGACGTCAGCCCATAACGCCAAAACCACAGTACAATGGATGCAGGAAAATGGATTAGATTTCGTTGAGAAAGACATCAATCCTCCCGATTGCCCACAGTCTCGTCCAATAGTACGCTACTGGGCTATCGTCAAGCACAACTTCAAAACGAGTGGTAAGGATTGCAAGACCATGGAAGAGTTCAAAAAGAATTGGTCTGTGGCATCCAGAAAATGCGACAAAACTACTGTCCAAAACCTCATGAGTGGAGTCAAATCTAAAATCAGAAAATTTTGGAAATAAAGTTGCCTTCATTCATTTTTTTTTTTTTAACTCTAAAGAGAAAGACTTGAATCAAATGATACAGTTGTTTTAAATGCTTGTTTTTTTATTTTTTATTTAGGCTACGAGAAAAAATGTGTTGCCAAATTTACAGTCCTTATACGCTCCAAGCTTCCAACACCACTTCTTGCGAATGGACCCCAAACTAGTACCGACCCTCCTCTATACTCTGAGAAAAAATCAATCGTTGTACCGACAATTAAATCATGGTCAGGATGACTATCGCAGATAATGGTTACAATAACCATGAAAATGGTCGAATTCAGCACGTTCATGGCATATTTGACGATGATCATGGTAACAAGGACTATTCCGACATTATGGCAAATCAAACGATCAACTATTTTTAATGGTCGTTTTGACCATGATCATAGTTGGTTCAAAATCACTATACTGCAATAGTCATCCTAACCTCCAATAATGGAAAAATTGGCTATCAAATTTGTCTTTGTGTATTTGACGGTTGGTACGACACACGTACACGCTCGTTTGTAGCTACTCAAAACTGAGTAGAAAACAACTCAGTTTTTCTAAAAGTTGAACTACCCTAACTAGAGTAATTAAAGGGTTACTCATTTTTCATTAACCTGCCAAAATTAGAGTGAACATAACTCAGTAACGCTTGTTCGTATTTTCTCTTGAAAGTGGAACTACCTTAATTAGAGTAGCTATAGGATCACTCATTTTTGATTAACTAGATCACTTGTCAAAATAAGAGTCAACATTGCCAAATATCTAATCTTAGCTGACTAAACAATCTGAGTAAAAGCGTCTCATTTCCATTAAAACCCGATGCGCCCCGACGGAGTGTTTTTATTTCTGTAATTAAAAAAAAAAACAAATGGATTCATTTCGTTAAACGATGCAACCACCCTAGCGAAGTAAAATAGCAAACTGATATTTAAAAAGTAGCAAATTTAGATAACAAATTTATAATGTATCATTTTGAACTCACCTGTTATCGCATAATAAATAAGATAATAAACATTGACTTATTTGTTACTATCTGTTATCAATTTTAAAAGATTTTTGACGAAAGATAACTAATAGTACCAGCATGCGGACGAATGCTGAATATTACCAGCATGTCATGGATATTTTTTTTTCTTTGTTTTACGTCGGCCTGTTTCCTCACATGGTGACAATCACCGACGCCAGGAAGACGACTCCACCGCCTGGACCCTACCTAACGACTCATGAATATGAGCCGGGACCAACGGCTTTACTTCCCTTCCGAAGGAAGACGTGATCAGATTTTTTTCGCCTTAGAAAAACCACCGACGTCGACTGGGATTGAATCCAGACCCACTGGGGTGCCAAGTAGCAGTCACGCTTACCACTACACCACCGACGCCGGCTTGTGTCATGGATATGACATTGAGCTTTTCACCAGAAGTACTACTTCTGTTATTAGTGAATGAATTTGATATCATGTTGAAATTATCTCAAGGAATTCGTTCACATCACAAAATGTATTATCAACATGAAATCAATGATAATAAAACTAGTTAATGTTGTGATATCCAACGAAGAATAATTTGTTATCACTTTTGTTATTTTGGCTGTTTAATCATATTTAAAATTATTTATAAAAAAAAAAAAATAAAAAAAAATTATTACTTTTTTTTTTCTTTATTATAAACCTTTTCTCGGGCAGTTTGTTCACCGCAGCTGTACACCGAAAAAAGAAATCACATAATCAGTGGAAAATATCCACTAGAAATTCACTTAACTTTCATGTGATTCAGGGAGTGGAAAATGCTTTGCAATATCAAGTGAATCTTATGTGTCCAGTGAAATGTAAATGATTAGTCAAGTAAAATTTCTTTTTCTATGTGATATTCATGTAAAAGTCACTTATTTTAGTGTTGGAAAATATCTACATGTGTTTCCAGTAGTAGCTAAGTGAAATATTTTTTGAGTGTAGATGTGTTTTTTTTTTTTTTAAAAACAATAAAAAAAATCCCTCACCATGCAGAGATGAGTTGGCACAACAATGCCGAAAACTTTCCATGCTTTGAAAAGCATATTATAAATTCGTAAATTCTGAATCTTGTACTGAATCACGTTTTTCGCGTTGGATAGCTTTATTATAGTTACTCTATTTTTATAAGTACAGCGCTTTTACAATCCGAGTAGTATTTACTCAGCTTCATTATTTCAAGTTGCTCAACTTTTGATCTTTTGCATGGAAATACGAAACTGAGTGGAATTTACTCTATTTAGAGTAGATCTGAACGAGCGTGTAGGATTCATTCGCTCACCAGGAAGATGGCGGACAAACACTCTCCGTTTAGAAGCAAATAGGTCAAATTTTGATTCATCGGTAAAGAGCACTTTAGATCACTAGTTTTTGTTCCAACTTTCATGATCTTTACCCCAATGGAGCCTTTTTATTCTGTTTGCTTACGGCCTCTCAAACTCACTTCAAAAAACCCTTCGTTGCACTGTTGGTACGGACAGTGGTGAACTTCCAGCAGCATTGAATTTTTTATGAATATCCGGAGCTGAACATGTTTTTCGATCTTTTGCTGAGAACTGTTTTGCTCAGAAAAAAAGGCAACAGATGATCATACAAAATTCATTTAAAAATTCCGGATATTTTTTAAATTCTCGGGAATAAATAAACACATATATTTCTTTTGTAAAGTCGGCTTGTTACCGTCCTAGACTAAATACCAGCACCTTATACCTTTTGCCGCCAAATCCGACGCTTGCCGCATCTTTTAAACACGCTTTCATCCAATGTTTGTCGTTTTTTAAAGCTCTCCCTAGTTTCCGGGCCTCCTTCATAATCGCCTCCTTCTGGCTTATTCTCTCATATATTATTTGACTGATGAAAGTGTAGCCCTTGTAGCAACCTTGTTGCCATACGGTTGAAAAAAAACATAAATGTGACTTGTTTAGTCGTAATCTGCAGATTACTGCAACTAATTATGCTCGTAGTGAGCTACTTGGCAGTCAGGTCAGCCACAAATAAAGACTGGACTCGGAAAAAATCAGACACACAAAATTAATCACCAAAAATTCATTTTAAATCGGATATAATCGGATTAAATAACTACATATTAGCAATGTTTAATTTATTGAATTTCCTCCCCCAAGCTGAATGCTCGTACATTTCTCTTAACACTGCTCATGAGATCTTGGGCGAGGCTTTGTCCATCTTCCTTACACAATTTCTCCCAGTTTTTCTTCAAAGCTTCATCGGTTTTGAATGTTTTTCCGCTTTTCTTCGACTTCTTCTTCATTATCGCCCAAAACTTTTCGATCGGACGAAGTTCTGGTGTATTTGGCGGGTTCGCCTCCTTCAGGACCACATTAACGCCCTTTGCTTCGTACCAATCCATTACAGGCTTGGCGTAATGGCACGAAGCGAGATCCAGCCAGAACAGCGTGGGACCACGGTGAGAGCGGAGGAAGGGCAGCAAGCGTTTCTGCAAGTATTCCTCTCGATAAATCTCGGTTGTAACGAACGGCTTACTGTACCGTCCGACACTCGCAGATCGCCTGCCACAACAGGTACTTCTTCGCGAATTCGTCCATCTTTCTCTTCCGGAACTTTTCCGGAACCTCCATGCGGAACGTACCGACAAAAAACTCGAGGCCGGGGATTTGTTTGGTTTCCGCCTTGATATATATCTTGTCGTCCATGACGAGACAGCCTGGATTGACCAGCCACTCACGGTACAGCATCCGCGCACGCAATTTGGCCACCGTGTTTTGCTTGTCAGTCCGGTTTGGCACCTTCCTGACCTTAAAAACACGTAGCCCAGCCCGCTTCATGGTCCGCTGGATGAACCACTTCGACGAATTGACCTTTTTGGCCACGTCTCGGGTGGAAAGGTTCAGGTTATTCTCAAAATACTGCCTTATCTTCCGCGCCTTCTCTGGGTATTCCGTTTTCGGTTTACGGCCGCTTCCAGCGCGCCGCTCGACAGTCTTCGTCTCCTGGAACATCTTCACAACGCGGGACACGGTGGAATGGTGCATTCCAAGCCTTTTGCCGATCCATCTGTGCGACTGACCAGGAGTATCGATCACCGCGCCCAAGATTTGCTGGCGTAGCTCTTCTTGTTTCGAATGCATCTTAAAAACTACTTGACAAATCGCGATAAAATTTTGCACACATGAACATTACACTCTAAACTAGTATTACCCAAAAATTTTCATTAATTTTTACTCACGAGATAAAAAGTTACACCCAAAACAAAGTGTCGCATTTTTTCCGAGTCCAATCTTTAGCGAAGTTAAGAGTCAGTTCCGTTGTGGTTTTATAGCATCAGTTCGTTTTTCCACTGTAGCAGCAGCACATTAATTTTTAGATACACAGATAAAAAGAAACTTTTAATTTTCTGCATTATCTAATGCACACAAAGGGAATGCTAGGTTTGGCAGAAATTAATGGGATATTTCATGTAAATTTAAGTCAGATAACGCCGTCAGATAAATTCATTACTTTTTTCTGTGTATACTATTCTTTATACGGTATATAATTTCAGATCATCCATGGAATTTTCAAGTATGGTAAAATATTTTTTTTTTTTTCGCGTGGTTATGATACATTGCAACAGGACCACAATCTGTAGACATGTAAATACAATTAAAATTGTTATTATCATTTTATATTATAACAGGCCTTCACTATATTACCTATGCTATTTTTCAAGTCATTTTCAGCTTCACATATATTCGTCCATGTCAATTATATGCCACCTTATTTACGTTATGTATTTGAAAAGATAGGAAGGTTTTTGACGTTTTTTTTAAAGAAAGAATCATATACGACAAATTCTTTTCAAAAAAGCTCCTTCTTCACTAAAAATATATAATTTGTAATCATTTATTTCCTATTTCACAGACATAAAGAATCATTCATGGGCCCAGACCAACAAGAGTTATAGGAAAATTCTATTTTTTTGTAGTTGTATTGAGTTTCCGTTCTTGGCATTATTGAATTTGTATTTGAATTTGGAATTATGAATTTCATTTTGCCTTATTGTTAGCTGCGTTCGGCTTTTCCAAGACTTTTAGAATAGTAATACATATCTAATTTTTGATTTCAGTAACAAACCAGTAAATGTCAGATATATATTATACCAACGCTTATCGTGTTCTTTGACTTTAATTGTGAATCCCCCTTCCTTCCCTTTTTTCTTCCTTTTTTTTTTTTTCCTACCCCCATCTTCCCATTCTTCACCAATTCTAATCTTAGTAGTTCTTAATCCTATAGAAGCCGTAACAGCGAAAGTTTTTCGATGAGTGGATTTACGCTTTTTTACGGATACATATTCACCTGGCTTACTCGTATTATAATAACATTATAACGTCAGTATATTATTTTATGTTATGATATTAAACTATGTGATATTATTGCATTCAAATTAAATTCATAAAAATCACTGTAGTACTATGAGACTAGGGTTACTTTTCTTTATATGCTTAATAATTTCAAACCATCCTTAGATATCCCAAGTTTTGTAAAATAATTTTAAATCAATTTCAACTCTTAGGTTCAAAATGGAATTTTTATTATCATTCTTATATTCATTAATTATATTATTTTTCACTTTGGGAGATGAACCAGCCCAGGACTGAAAATCTCGATAATCAAGGAAAAAAAATGTCATTATAATATTCACTATGTTTTTTATCATTATAATATTCATTCACTATATTTTGTATAATATTCTATGGCATTAAACATATAAATTGGGAAGGAGGGATCATGAATGTTGATTTGATTGAGCAGCATCGGACAGCCAATTTTTGCCATGAAAAGATCGGAAACCAACATGACGCGTGATAGATCTCTCCTCACTTCTAACGTTTGCATTTAAAAAAAATAGACAAAAATTGCCGATTTTTCATGGGTTTACCTTCACTTACACATACAAAACTACACATGCAGCATTGATCATAGTAACCCATCAGTCAGCAGACAAAATTTGACAACTCTATCAGTCGAACTCTAACCGTGATGACAAAAACAGTGAAGCAACTCCGTTCAGAAGTGTGCGCGTTCAAAGAACGGCACCCCGCCGCGTCGAAAACGTACATCGGCACTTTGTGGACGCCGGATACACCCGTTCCGGCATCTACAACATCTTGGCTCTATCAGACAACAATCAGAGCATCGAAAGAAAGCCCGGTTCCGGACGGCCGACGACCCTGAGCGACAAGAAGCTCCAAAGGATGCTGAAGAGGAAGACCGAGGGAAAAGCTGCGTGCGCTTGGCCGGGAGGTCGATTCAACCGGCCAAACAGTGAAATAGTACCTGGCGAACATGAACATACATGTCAGGAAGCGGAAGTCACGTCCACTGGTTTCGGAGCTGCAGGCAATGACGCAGCGGCAGCGGCTGAATAAGATGGTAGACTCGATTTTCCCGGCGAACCGCGACGTGGCGGTGGTGATGGACGACGAGACCTATCTCACCCTGGATGACAACGACTGGCAGGGCACTTCGTATTTTACTTCCTTACGAAAGAAATGAGCTCCGAGGTGAAGTTCATTTTACACACCAAGTTCTCCAAGAAGGTGCTGCTGTGGCTGACAATCAGCGAGCAGGAGGTGTCAAAGCCGCTCTTCTTTCGCTCCGGACTGGCCGTGAACGGGGAAATTTATAGCACGAAATGCCTGCCGGAAGTTGCGTCGTTCATTAAGAAATACCATAAGGGCGAAGACGCGGTGTTCTGGCCGGATCTGGATGGAGGAGCTGAATATCGATGTGGTATCCAAGTCGGTGAACCCGCCCAACGTCCCCCAGCTGCGTCTCATCGAGAATTTCTGATCCAACCTGTAGCGTAAGATCTACTCTAACAATTTTGTCGCGAAAACTGAGGAGGAATTGATAAATAAAATGAAGAAAGCACTCAAAAACATGATTACACGCATGTTTTCGTCCCCCATGGCGAATGTTCCGGTGAACTGCCGGAAGACCGCTCGCAAGAGCGTAGAATTGTTTTGCAAGTAAGTTTAAATAATTATCTTCCATGGGAAATTTATCAAAACCAATTATCTGTCTTAGCTTTTTTTTATCATCATCCAAAAAAGTCCATATTTTTTAATGCAAACGGTAGTGTGTCAAGGCCAATACGTTACATGCGGTGTACATATCATGGCAGCTCACGTGGATTATTCCATGATAAACGACGGAGAGCAAATCGCACAAACCTTCACTGCACTGCCTCGATTCTATCAACGCCATTAAGATAGTGCGCGTTCCATTCTGCTGAACAACACTCCACCATGGATTGCACCAGCGAACAGTAGAGGCTCTTTAAGCAATATACATCCGTAAATTCCTTTGCCATTCTCATGATGAGTCCCAAACTGCGGTTTGCTTTGGAAACAATGTAGCTAATATGCTCCTTGTACTTAAGGTCCGCATCGAGAAAAACTCCTAGATCCTTGACGCACGATTCACTTTTAATAATGCTGAGGTGGTAGTCGAACATTATTGGTTTCTTCTTCCTTGTGAAAGAAACAGCGGAGCACTTGGTTGGATTCAACACCATCCTGCTTGTGTTGCACCACGAAGCGAAACTATCAAGTTGGTGTTGAAGAAACCATGCGTCTTCGATGGACTTGACCTGATTATAAATTTTCAAGTCATCAGCAAAATATATCCTAAGGGGAGATGAACCTTCCCGATGCTGAAAAGCTCGATAATCAAGAAACAAAAAATAAAATAAAAAATAAAACAAACAGATAACCTAGGGCCTTCCATCGTTGAAGTACAACAAGAAGACAAGGGGCCCAAGATGACTTCCTTGGGGAATACCGGATGTGACAAGGAATTCACCAGATGTGTAGTCATCAATCCTAACGTTTAGATGTCGTTCTGTAAGGTACGAATGGAACCAACGTAAAACGCTGCCTCCAAAGCCCAGTCACTCAAGTTTCGCTAATGCAATGCGATGTTTAAATTGTATCCGTTTGGAAGCCTTTACACATATTGGAAGCCCTGTCGCATATGTTGTGAACGTCAAAAGGGTTGTTGTCGTAGTTCGCTTAGGCATGAACCCGTATCGGCTATATATTGCTTGCAATGGTTGAAGACTGGGTCTAGAACTACCAACTCAAAGAGCTTCACTACACCATTCAATGCAGATATTCCTCTGTAGTTGTCGGCGTTGTGCTTGTCGCCTTTTTTTTGAAAACTGGAAACATGTAGGCCGATTTCCAGAGCGAGGGAAATGTTCCAGTTGCTAGAGAGAGTTGGAAAAAGTGACGCAGAGGTGCTAGTATGCCAACACAGCACTTTTTGGTTTTGCGTAAGTGTCTCTGCTTACGGGTCCGCCCACCGTTTTCTCATGTGATCAAAACGTTCAAGGACCTCAAGACAACCAAGCGGAAACATGGTAGTGGCAAAAAACGTGGCACATCAAATCCGGTGAAGGCCAGGATGGTATTGAACCAATTTAAGCGTTATCCCAACATTTCGATCAGGAATGTTGCGAAAAAGGCGAAAGTTTCAGTTTGTTTTGTGCAGAAAACAATGAAACGTTCTGGATTACATGTGTACAAGGTCCAAAAGGCACCGAACCGGAGCGATAAACAGAACTCGGTGGCCAAAACTTGGGAAGAAACTGTACAGGGAGTGGCTCACAAAACCGTACTGCATTGTGATGGACGATGAGACCTACATTAAAGCCGACACCAAACAAATGCCAGGACAGGAACACTACGTCGCCACCTCTAAGTTGGCCGTTCCGGAGAGTGTACGGAAGAAGAAACTGTCGAAATTCGCCAAAAAATTCCTTGTCTGACAAGCGATCTGCGGATGTGGCAAAATGAGTCAGCCCTTCATCACCTCTGGGACCGTCAACGGACAAATCTACAAGGAAGAATGCCTCCAAAAACGACTTCTGCCCTTCTTCAGATCTCACGATGGCCCGACATTGTTTTGGCCGGATTTGGCATCTTGCCACTATGCCCGGCCCGTCTTAGACTGGTACAAAGATAATAATGTAGTTTTTGTACCAAAAGACGTCAACCCTCCAAACACTCCGGAACTTCGCCCAATTGAAAAATTTTGGGCAATCATGAAGACAAAGCTCGTTAAAACTCCAAAACTGATAGAAAATGAACTTGAACTAAAGAAAGTGTGGTTAAAAGTAAGTAAGCAAGTCGGTCCTATCATTGCCCAAAATTTGATGAAAGGGGTCAAGGCAAAGGTGCGGGCATTTGGGTTGGGAGAAAAGGTTCAATAAACCAATGATGTCAAAACTTAACCATTTAGTAGTACTTTATTTCCAGAAAGTTTGAAAAGAATCGGGCTCAAGGAAAATTTTTGGTGACCTATTTTGTGTGTCCAAATTTCATCGAATACAGTCTTTACATAAATTTTTCAAAAATAAAAGTTGGCGTAGAAGAGAAGCTATAAACCTATCACGCCAAGGACTAGTGCTCGAATCCAAAGCTTGCCGATGGTTAATTATTGTATGGGAAGAGATTTTTTGTTTCATTGGCCTTCTTTTTTGCACTTTCTACGGCGTATAAAAGTTTGACATAAGGAGCTATAAACTATAATTGATTGCTAATAGTTGTCATTGAACAGTAGTCTCAACTTCTTTAAAAGAAGGTGTGTTGCTTGGTTGAGCCTGCAATGTTAGTCCCAAGCATTATCTGTTGGTATCTGTGTAGTATTAGCTGATCTGGCAATAAAGGAGTAGCAACCTTGGGCGGTCAACCATGATCACGCTCACGCTCATAGTTTTCTTACATAGATTTGGAGGGCTCTGAGACATTTCCTCTTATGCAATTTTACACGAAAATGACTGTATCCAAGCAAACTTCAATATGCGGTGAAATGCTAATCATGAACGAAGAGGATTCTGCGGAATATAAGCTACACCAAAACTATAAATTTAAAACTTTCAACTGAGGTAATTCATCCGAAAATATTATTTCGTTTGTTAGAACGATTCCAACCGAGATATCTTACCAGTTGTCATCAGCCGACGCACTTCCTCTTTGAACTCAGTTTCTATATTCCGCACTAACTATCAGACCCAATTAGTGAACCTCTTACATATCATAAATTTCACACCATTTTCATTGATTGTTTAGTCTCCGCTAGTACCCTCATCGTTTGCATCTTTCCCCAGTTCTTCAAAACCACTTCTTCGTTTATCCATTTCCAATCCGATTATGCTCATCGTCATTGAACCCCTTGCTGAGTGAGAGCAGCGGACACGGAATCGATTATTTCAAAAGATTCGAAAGAAAAATCATCAAACTGCAATTAAAAAGGACTTGTAAAATCGATGACGACGTCCAAGGAACATAAAACAGTAAAGAGACTTGTTTTTATTGGACGTGAAATTTCGACTGGGACATGGGAATTCTTGAAAATGGACCCATCCGGGGTGACAAGAGTTTGAAACCATAAATTATTCAACACGCTTCAAGCATTGCCTCGAAGCAGCAGCATTTTGTGGCCACGATGACGTGAGCTTGAAGACAAACAAGAGCGAACTCACTGACGGCCTGCTGTGGTGGATGAAAACATTAAAAGCCAACGACGTGAAACATGGTTATATTTAGCAATAAAAGAATGATAATAACGTTGCCTGGAAGAGTGGTCGAGTGATAATATTTTTTTCTGTTTTGGTATTTTAATTCACAATATTCAATAAATTATAATATACCTCACGTTGCTTCTAGGGATTGACTGTTCGAGACCAGGCAGTTCGGTTGTACTAGTACCGATGGGCTCTGATGGGCGAAGAAAACAACACAACTGTCCTGTTTATTGGAACTGCTCATTGCATGACGGTCGGTGCCATAAAGGTATAAAGGCATAAAAGTTAACGCCCGTATGGAACGATGGGTAAACATGGGCAATTCAAGGATGATTTTTCAAAACGTCGAATTGGCTTTCCAAGAGGTGTTGTTTGCGATTGCATGACCAAAGCTTTTTTTTATCAAATTGATGCTTGAATGGCCGGTCATTCGTCGTTTTGAAAAAATAATCATAAAACTAAAGCAGATGACGAAGATCGTTTGGTAAGCGGTGGAAGAGACATATGAATCGTTGATTGTTTGTATGCATGTGCTCATTTTTCAGTTCACATTATATGCAAACCTATTGTGTTAAATGGATCGAGCATCCTTTAATAATGCAATCGAAGCATACAGCGAATAGCGAATTGAAAGTTGGCATTTCAATATTTTTTATTTTGATATACATAAACATAAACATTTAAGAGCAAGATAGTGCAATCATTCGAATACATGGGTTTTACAACACTGTTGTTCCGAACGGCGTGAAACCAGCACCCCACTTCGAAATGGTCACCCGATCACAGAGCAAGCGATGAAAACTGCCAAACATGCAAATGTATTGTGCCGAAATGTGTTGAACTAGTTTTCTACCTTGCTAAACGAAATCAAAACAAGTTAGAATTTGCCTATCACTAGAACATTGAATTTCATTAAATCTATATTAAGATTAGTTGAAACCCCTAAATAAGGGAATTTGTTGGACTGTGTATGGGTAAAATTAAGAACTAGAAATCTCAAAAGGTTGTTGGCACAACAACGCAAATTTTTTCGGACGATCGTGTAAACAAACGAAACGAGTCGTGCTAAAAGATCGTCAGAACACATTTGCATTGTGGTGCCAATATTTTTTTTTTTTTTTTTTTTTGATGCTTTATTACCGAGATTTTTAACCCTGGGCTGGTTCATCTCCCGTCGTAGTCACTCAAATACCTTTTGGGTATTTTTCGTAACTTGTCCGGGTGTGAAGTTCGAACTCGTGACTTTGGCCCACCGATTGAATGCTCAGCCCCGCCCTGCTAAACTCGTTCTCGCAGCATTGTACATCCTGTTCCTGTGAGCGTCCGTGTTTTCGCCCGACCTGACGCACTCTACAGAGGTAAACTATGACGAACCGGATGCGACTGGTAATGTATCTAGAATTTTAAACAATGACGTGCTTCCATCAATTTCCTCAGAATCACCTTCTACTGAAATTCTGGTGTATTGTCAGAATCTTATTCGCATGAAAAGTACATCAAAAATGCATAAACATATTTTGCGCTCCAATTTTTCGATTATCTTGGGTACCGAAACAAGCTGGAATAATAGCAATAAAAGAAAAAAAAAATTTGGCAGTGATTATAATGTTTTTAGTGATGACCGGGACTTACTTTTAACGCACAGAATGTCTGGTGGAGGAGTTCTCATAGCAGTTTCTTCAAATTTTAGTTTGGAACTTCTGGTTTCATCAAAATTTAAAGAATTCGAGCATGTATTGGTGAAAACATATATTGCTGGTGAAACTTACATTTTTGCAACAGTGTATTTTCGAGCACAAGATCGAGCTTGTAAGTCAACATACGAAATCTTTTTTTCCAAAAGCTGAAGAAATCGTGACTCAATTTCCCCCTGAATTTAAAGTTGAATATATGGCGATTTCAATCAGCGCAATGCAGATTTTATTCCTTACACAGTAAATAAGAGTATTTTACTTCCTGTCGTTGGTGATAATGAAACGTTACAATTTATTTTTGAAAAACTTGCGTTTTTAGGACTCAACCAAATTAACCAGAAGAAATACCAGCAAAATTGCTACTTAGATTTTTTATTATCGTATACACATGAAGATTTCTGCGTAATTGAATCTTTTTTTTTTTATTGAAAAATGAGGCGTTTCACACAGCAATCGAGTTTTTTGTGTTTGTGCATAAAAAACACAATCCCAATGAATGTATTTACGAGAATGTCTTTGATTACAACAAAGCCAACTATGACAATATAAAGTATAAAATGAGTAAAGCTAACTGGCCACAGGTTTTTAAAAGTCTGAAAAATGTTTAGAGTGCAGTAAATATATTTTATAAAATGTTACTGGAAACAATTTAGGAAGAAGTTCTTCTGACGAGAAGACGACAAAACTATGCTTCCAAAAATCCAATTTGGTTTAACAAGCAAATTACTAATTTGAAGAATCGGAAACAAAAAGCTCAAAAAATTTACAAAAACTACAATAATCAAGCTAATTTGGAAGGTATAAAAATTTACAAGAACTACGATAATCAAGCTAATTTGGAAAAGTATTTGAATATCTGTGACCAACTTAATCTAGCTATTTCTTCTGCACTATCTGAGAATAACACAAAAACTAAAAATGAGATGAAGTCATGTCCGAAAAATGTCTTTAATTACGTTTAAACTAAGGTTGAATTGTGCAACTTCCCAACAAACATGACTTAGGACGAAAAAGTAGGAGATAACTCTGAAGATATTTGTAATCTATTTGCGACATTTTTTTGAAGAGACTTCCACAAAATTTTCGAAAATGATCGTGATTTGAATATATCTCATACTTTCTTGACTATCCAGGTAATATTGGTGTCAGTAAAATTGTTGTACAAGACATTCTCACAGGTCTGAAAAAATTATACGCAGGACCTGATGGAATTCCACCAGTATTGAAAAACCTAGCAACTGAACTTACAACTCCTCTATTCTGGCTGTTCAATATATCACTGGATAGTGGTTAATTCCCGAATGAATGGAAAAAGTTTTCTTCAAACCAAATAATAAATCTGGCGAAAAATCCAATATTCGAAACTATCGTGGCATTGCCAAATTAAGGCTTGTTCGCGACAAAATTTGGACAGATTAAATTTGGAATAAAACAAATTTGCTGTTAGTTCAATCCAAGATGCTTTTTTCATTCCTTTAATTGTGCATTTTAAGTCATTGTAAAACGAATAACTTCTTTGCAACCGATTTAGCTCCTTTTGTCCAAGATTTTCGAAATTTTTCTATAGTTGTAGCTTGTTGCTTATATTGAGAGAGTTTTCTCTTCACAAGAGCCCAATACCGCTCGATAGGTCGCAACTCCGGGCAGTTAGGTGGATTCGCCTCTTTCGGTACAACATGGACTCCATTCGGTTTATACCATTCCAAAACATCTTTGGCGCTATGACAAGATGCTAAATCAGGCCAGAATGGCCGTCATGACTGCGTAGGAATGGTAACAATCGCTCCTTTAGGCATTCTTCACGGTATATTTCCTTGTTTATCGTTCCGGTAGTGATGAAGCTTTGGCTTGCTCGACCACAGCTGCATATTGCTCCTGAAATGCTCCTCTACACCGTTTCGTTCCATGGCAGTATAATAAGACATTCCGGGAAGCTGCTTAAAGTCTTCCAGCACATAAGTTTCATCGTCCATTATCACGCATCGTCAAATATTCGCGATACAACTTGCTAGCCCGGGTTTTAGCCTTCACATTATGTTTATCATTACGGTTCGGTACAGTTTTCAAATTGAACGACTTCATACCATGCCGGTGCTTGGAAGTATGGACTAAAGTTTAGGCATATTTATTGTTCTAGCCACAGTACGTACCGGTCTGGTCTCTTCTGCAATATTTGCTTCATCTTCGCGTCCTTCTGGTGGTTCCTGAGATCCGTTTTTGATCCGCTCCCAGCCTTGCTGGCTGTTGTCAAACGTGTATCCAAAGATTTAAGAACGTTATGGACAGTGCTTGCAGGAAAATCAAGCTTTTTTGCAAGTTTTCTTATTGACAAATCCGGATTTTCATTGCAACCGCACACAATTGCTTTTCGCACTTTATCTTCTTTCGACGCCATCTTCGATCTAAAAGCTTGTAGTGTCACCAAAAAAATATTTAACACAATAAACAGACATACGTTCATCAGTCTGCGAAATATTTCACGCGTTGATGAAGTATTTCCAGAGATATACGTATTGAGGGGTATCCAGATTTTGTCCCGAACAAAATAGAATAACTAACGCACAACGCGTTTTTTTTTTAAAGGCCGCTCAACTACTACGAAATTATTGGATTTCGTCAGTTTTTCATGATGGATAAAGGTAATCACGTAATGGCTCTTTATACCGACTCCAGCAAAGCGTTTGATAGACTAGACATTCCAGTGTTGATTTTCAAGCTTGAAAAAATGGCAATTGTGATGCGGCTGCCCAATTGGATCGAATCGTATTTAACTGACCGTCAGCAAATTGTGAAGTTCAATAAGAAAAAGTCTAAGCCAATTCAAGTCTCGTCGGGTTTTCCTCAAGGCTCACACTTAGGACCTCTTCTTTTCATTCTTTACACTAATGTTATATCTCTTATTGTTAAAAATATCAATGTACTTATATAAGCGAAATTACGAACGATAATGAAATTACTGTACTTCGCAATGAGATTCAAGTTTCTCATACATGGTGCTGTAAAAGTCTATTGTAACTAAATGTTATAAAATGTTATCTGATAACGTATAGCAGAAAACAGAGCACGCCAAATGTTCAAGCTATATTAGGAATTGAATGTGCACAAAAGTGCGACAAAACCGTTTGGAACCCTCCTTTTCCCACCCCCACACACCAAAAAAAAAAAAAAAAATTATATTTAACATATTTCAAAATTTTTTATTTAAAGGGGCGCCAGATTTTTTTTTTTTTTGTTCGATTACGACCGGCGGAAAAAAAAATTTTAAAAAGGTAAAAAAAAAATTTAATTAAGGTGCCTTTTTGTGGATAAACGCCGCATGACATTTTTCTCACGTTTTTGTAAGATTTGGTTCAGGATTAGGAGTTTCCTGCCAAGCCGTTTCTAAGCGATTGCATGCGTTGGGAATGATTCAAAAGCAAGGAACTTGGGTTCCTTACGATTTGAAGCCAAGAGATGTTGAGCGTCGTTTTTTCGTCTGTGAACAGCTGCTCCAGCGGCAAAAAAGGAAGAGTTTTCTACATCGCATTGTGACGGGTGACGAAAAATGGATTCATTACAGTAACCCAAAACGGAAACATTCATGGGGACTGCCCGGGCATGCTTCAACATCGTCGCCTAGGCCGAATATTCACGCTGCGAAGGTTATGCTGTGTATTTGGTGGGACCAAGGTGGTGTTATTTATTATGAGCTGTTGAAACCAAACGAAACCATTACCGGGAAACGGTATCGAACTCAATTGATGCGATTGAGCCGAGCACTGCACGAAAAACGGCCACAATACGAGCACAGACACGAAAAAGTGATTCTTCAGCATGACAACGCTCGACCTCCCGTTGCGAAACCCGTGAAAACCTACTTGGAAACGCTCAAATGGGAAGTCCTACCCCACCCGCCATATTCTCCTGATATTGCACCGTCCGATTATTACTTGTTCCGTTCGATGGCACATGGTCTGACTGGTCAGCAATTCCACTCATATGATGACATCTCAAAATGGCTTAATTCTTGGATAGCATCAAAAGACGAACAGTTCTATCGAAATGGTATTCACGTTCTACCAGAAAGATGGTAAAAAATCGTAGCTAGTGATGGGCAATTTGTAACCTTTGTTTTCAAAATAAAGTTCCTTTTTCACCAAAAAAACAGCAAGAACTTAGTTGCGCACCTAATAAATAAAAAATAAAAAAAAAAAAAGAAAAAAAAAAAAAAAAGATTTTAAAAAAGAAACAAAAAGAACAGCACCAAAAAAAAAAAAAAAAAAAAAACCAAAAAAACCTTACCCAACAAATACCCAAAAAAAAAACCACACAAAACCGTTATTCCCCAGCCAGTTTGAAAATTTGCTTAAAATTTCCCACCGGAATTGGGTCGGTTTGCAAGCCATGCAATCCCTTTCCGGCGAGGCATATGGCCACACTCTGTGCTGCAGAACCAATCCCAGCACCGGTCGAAAAGAGTTCATAAATATCGCCTCTTCCAGCATCCCGAACCGGTCCAGTGTGCGCCAGTATCGTGCGATAATAAAGCTATGATTTATAAGAATTTTATTTTTGCAAAGTTTTTTTTTCTGCTCTACGATTCTGGGTCAATACATTGGAGGATTGGTGTCCGGGATTATAGGTGAAATTTTTACTATCATTTTTTTTTTCGTTCTGAGACATTCTATCAGAACACATCGATATTCAATTTTTCGAACAGATGTGTGAAAATATTTTTTCGATTTTTTTTTCACTTTAATAGGTGGGTCATTCAAAGAAGGATTGTCGTCCTATAGTCTGCAGACGAAAATGGGCTATCGATAAAGTTGGAATAAAAACATAAAAAAAAGGTAATGTTTGTTTGCATTATCGCATAAAGCGTCATAATTGTACTTTTTTTTTGGGTAGAGCTTGTTTTAACTGGATGCTGCCGACGATGCTTACAATAATAAAAGAGTTGATAGATTGCACCGATGGGATCGAAGCAGATGAAATGCTGAAAAAAAAGAGCGCTTTTATGGAATTTTCGTGTTCGACTACCTTTGTTTTTGGATTGATTCGGCTTTTCGGCACTTGTTTCGCGTTGTTTCTTGTTTCGTTAGCAAATATTCGCGCGCATGAATTACGATACCTGATAAAATCGAACACAATTTGATAAAATGAGACCGTGCCTGTTTGATCGGCTTTATAAACACATGAATTGAGATTTATTGATTGAAAAGAACTTTTATAACGTGGGAAAAGCCGAAAGATTATAAGGAAATGTGCACGTAAATTTGTGTATATTTAAGCTCCAACTCTTTTAGAAGCTGTCTTCATTGGTTAACGGTTTCTTCACGACCGACCTACAGACCCCCATTATCGGAAATGAAACGAAACGGCTTTCCCCGGCAATAACACTTTCGGTCCCTTATCTAGTAAAATTTATGGAACCCGCTTGCCATTCACCCTGGCTGTGACCTCGAAGAATCCTTCCTTCGAGCGCTCCACTAAAGAGGTACCACAGGTAAGCCACAGTTCCAGCGGCAAAGTAGCAGAGAGAAGCTCACACGCTGTTTCGCATTTGACTATATTGCTGCCACCCAAAGCCACACATGTGTACATAACAGTATCGCTTACCCGCCCTATATGTAGGAAAAAAAAACCTTTTTTCCACTCAACCATTAAGAAGCGTGCAGATTTGTTTGTGTAGGCAAATGCAACAAATGGAAATCACTTTACTCCACCTTTCCACCCACACGACCGAACGTGTCCATTTCGTTAAGCACTATAGGACCCATAAAGGATACCGGACAACCACAATGGGTTGGTTCCATTTAGGAATGAATTTTGCGAGTCAAACGACAAATAAAGAAAATTGGAATCCACCCAGGTGGCTCACAATTTCATGTTTTGCAAAAAGGTTTGGGTGCTCTTTAGCGTAGGATATTGCTGTAGAGTTCACATTAGACTTGTAAAGGGAAACCGGGTACAGGCGTTCTTCAAATACGATAGAGGATGATACAAATGCGAAATTTGGGGTCCTTGGTTAGCTTAGGCGGTAGGGTGCAACAACAAAGCAACATCATGCTAGGGTATGACTAGGCTGGATTCCCGGTCTGATCCTGGAATTTTTCATTAACGAAGATTTCTCACTTTCCTGGGCATAAGGTATAATTGTACTGGCCACACAATCATAATAATGTAAAATTGTAACTAACATCAAAAGGTCTCAATTAATAACTGTGGGAGTGAATTTAGATCGGAGCAGGCTGTAAGTCATCTGTCGTGAATAATTAGCTTCGAAATGCCAAGATAGTAAAAAAAGAGAAACAATTCTACTACAAAACACGACCATACAGTTGCAGAAATGTGCACAGGTCGGTCAAGAAATATTGATGAGTAGACGGAAGCACCCACTTTATTATTCGGAACATAACTGTACGGTTTAACATATAATTTTTTGTTGTTGAGACAATAAAACACAACCAATAAAAAATATATAACAACCACCACCAACACACCAAAAAAAAAAAGAAGAAAGAGCAACCCCCCCCCCCCCCCCCCCCCACTCCCACTATAAAACAAAAAAAAAAAAGAAAACACACAACACACATACAAACAACCTCCGGCACCCACAACCCACCCCCCAAAAATATATAGTAAAAAACAACACATTTTTTTTTTTTTTTTTATAAAAAAATAGATTTAATAAAATTTTTATTTGTTTTTTAATATATAAATAAAAATTAATTTTTTTTTTTTTTTAAAAATAAATATTTTTTTTTTTATCTCGGTGCTTCCAACGTTGGTGTGATAGTTCTTTCCATGTTGATTATACCTGTTGCTGTATGGTAAGGAGTGTATAGAAAATAAGCTATCCACAAACTTTCTTTCAAATTATGTTGAAAACCGATATTTTATTCATAAAAAAAATTGATCCTCTATTGTACAAAGTTAAACTTGAACATAATGAAGACCGGATGAAATTTAAGTTATTCCTTCACGAATTATCGAACTTTGGATCGAATGCTCTTCATCAAGTTCCGGACAAGTGTTGCATCGAATTTTTTGGACGCTTGAGCCCAAGTTTTTTTGAACTCCTGCATGTTCCCAGCTGCCTTACCAGTCTTCTTGAAGACCCTCTTCACGATTGCCCAGTAACGTTCGATGGGTCGAAGCTGAGGGCAATTTGGTGGATTGATATTTTTCTCAACGAAATCTATACCCTTTTCTGCAAGCCAATTGAGAGTGGTTTTGGCATAGTGAGCCGACGCTAAATCCGGCCAAAACAGTGGAGGTGTACTATGCTTCTTATATAAAGGCAACAATCTCTTCTGGAGACACTCAGATCGATAGATTTCCGCATTTATAGTTCCGGTAGTGTAAAAAATGGTTGACTTCAAACCACAGGAACATATTGCTTGCCATACCAGTACCTTTCGACCGAATTTCTCTACTTGAATCGACCTGTCCGCGACCTGTCTCACATCCTCCCCAACGACGGCAGTAAAGTATTGTGGACCTGGAAGGGTTTTTGAGTCCTCCTTTACATAGATCTCATCGTCCATCAAAACGCATGCATCCGGACGTTGCAAAAGACGCGAATACAATTTCCGGGCCCTTGTTGCCGCTCGCTTCTTCTGTTCTGCACTTTATTTCGAGATTTTCTGCTTCTTGTAGGTCTTCAGGTGGTTTCGCCTCTTGATACGCTGGATCATTCCGACACTCGTTCCTGCTTTTTTGGCCAAATCACGTATTGACATTGATTTGTTCTTCATGATTAGAGATACCACTTTCTGCCCCAGTTTCGGGTTGGAAGAACCGGGTTTTCTGCCTCTTCCTGGTAGCTCATCCAAAGAATAGTATTCCTCAAACTTATTAATGATGGTTTTAACACTCGCATGAGGAATTCCAAACCGCTTCGCCAATTTTCGCATAGTAATACCCTTCTCACTTAGCCATGTGTCCAGAACCTTAATTTTCACTTCCTTTTCAATACGCGACATTTTGAAAACGCAGAATTTGAACCGCACAAACAAGTAAACAAAAGAAAGCTGACAGTCAAACGCACAGCATGCAGTGTTCAGAACATAAAAAACCATCACAAATACATGCGTACAACGCAAATGTATGTGGATAGCTTATATTCGATACACTCCTTACCCCCATCCCCCACAAAAACAAACACCCCACCCCCCACCCCCCCCCAATTCCAAACAAATCTCTCTTCCCAACTCCCCATGCATCCACTAAACCCCCTTTTATCTGTGTGGTCTATATCAAAAAACTTATTTTTTTTCCCCCCGATCGTGTTACCGACAGCAGCCTTATCGAAAAGCTCGCTCTTTCTTTGGATTGGATCGTGTCACAAATGGGACCTAGCGACAACATTATTATCGTGGGAGATTTTAACCTCAGCACGATTTCATGGCATATCGATACTAATGGCTTCCGCTCTCCAGACAATTCCTGTTTGTCATTCAGACCGGCTTCGCTCTTCTTGCTTGATGCTTATTCTACCGCCAGACTTCGGCAAGTTAATGGCATTCCGAACGCGAATAACCGTTTGCTGGATCTATGTTTCATTAGCGAAGAATTGGGTCAAAGATGTTCAATTCTTCAAGCTCCGACACCGCTTGTCAAAAGCTGCAGAAATCATTCCCCTCTGCTACTGACACTGGAGTTTAATCCTAAGTACAGCTTCCATGACAACATCGAAAACGTTTATTATGACTTCACCCAAGTTGATTTCGTGGAAATGAATAACTTTCTCGCCGGCGTGAATTGGAACACGACCCTTGCAAACGGGGATGCGAATTCTGCTGCCTCGACTTTGTGTAACATTTTGCTGTACGCCGTTGATCAATTCGTGCCTAAGAAACTCAACCGTAAGCCTCCCAAACCTGCTTGGTCTAATTCCGACCTCAAACATTTGAAACGAGTTAAAAGGGCTGCTCTTAGGAAACACAGCAAATATCGCACCGATTCTACGAGGACAATTTACGCACGCGCCAACGACGACTACAAACACCTCAATAACAGCTTATACAACTCTCACCAGTCTCAATTGCAAAGCCGTCTCAAAACGAAACCGAAAAGCTTTTGGCGGTTCGTGAATGATCAACGGAAGGAAACCGGCTTACCCTCCACCATGACTGACGGCACTCACGAAGCTGACTCTGTCGCGGATATCGCCAACTTGTTTCGTACGCAGTTTACAGTGTCTTCTGCGACGAAATGCTGGATGCCGAGGGCCTTGAAGCAGCTACTAGCAATGTTCCCCGTTTGTCTGTATTTGGATCTGCACTCACTATCCATAGTGATGTGGTGATTTTAGCAGGGAAGCAGATGAAAAGCTCAACTGGATGTGGTCCTGATGGTATTCCTTCAATTGTCCTGAAGCGTTGCCTTAACACACTGGCTGTGCCCCTAGCTATGGTCTTCACTTTGTCATTAACTTCCGGTGTGTTTCCTGAATTCTGGAAAGAGTCGTTTGTTTTCCCAATACACAAAAAGGGATGCAAACGATCCGTCACCAACTATCGTGGGATTGCTGCACTAAGTGCTGTATCTAAGCTATTCGAACTAATTGTTCCTCAAAGGCTGGTCCATGACTATTCACATATTATTTCTCCTGAACAACACGGTTTTATGCCCAAGCGCTCGACGGCGACCAACCTCACCGTATTTACATCGTTTGTCATCCGTGAAATGGAACGCGGTCATCAAGTAGACGCCATATACACAGATACTTTCTGCGGCCTTCGATAAAATGAACCATCAGATTGTAATTTCCAAATACGACAAAATGGGGGTTCACGATCAATTGTTGAACTGGCTCCGCTCATACCTGACTGGTAGAACTATGTCTGTGAAGATCTCAGATTATGCCTCGTCCAGTTTCTCAGTAACATCAAGGCAGCCACCTTGGTCCATTTCTTTTCCTGTTATATATGAACGACGTGAACTTGGTCCTCAGATGCCTGAAATTATCCTACGCGGACGACCTAAAGCTGTACTACGTCATAAAATGTCCAGAAGACGCCGATTTTCTTTAGCAGGAACTACAAGTGTTCGACGACTGGTGCCGGATCAACAGAATGGCCTTAAATGTATCCAAATGCTCGGCTATCTCCTTTGGCCTAAAACATGCAATCCTTCGAGGACGGCGCTTGAAACGTGAAACAACAGTCAAGGATCTGGGAGTAATACTCGACTCCAAACTGTCATTCGAGAATCACATTGCCTATATTGTTTCTAATGCCTCATCGCAGTTAGGATTCATCTTCCGCTTCGCAAAAAACTTCAAAGACGTTTATTGCCTGAAGGCACTATACTGCTCTTTGGTTCGTCCTTTTTTTGAGTACTGTGCTGTCGTTTGGTCCCCTTTCTACCAAAATGCAGTCCAGAGGATCAAAGCCGTTCAGCGAAGGTTGTTGTTGTTGTTGTTTTGCGACATCTTCGTTGGCAAGACCCTCGCAGATTGCCAAGTTATGAAAGTCGGTGCAAGCTCATCAGTCTGGAATTGTTGGAAGGGAGGCGTATGGTGGCCAAAGCGTGTTTCGATGGTGACCTCCTTCAGAGAAACATCGACTGTTCCACTTTACTTGGTCTCTTGAACATCAACACTCGACGACGAAACCTACGTTTACAATCTTTCTTTATAAACCGGCACTCAAGGACCAACTACGGCAAACACGAAACTGTGCTAAGCATGTGTCGCGTTTTCAACAGCTGTTATAACGTGTTTAATTTTAATGTATCCTGTGATGTTAATAAGCGTTGTTTCCGAAGTATATGTGTTAGTTATTGTATGTAATTAAGTGTTATCTAGTTGTCATTGGGATAAACATTTTTATCTGTTGACGAATAAATAAATAAATAAATAAACTGAGTGGGCGGCTTTAAAAGCCTGCTTCTTGCAGAACTACCAGACAATTTTGATGACTTTCAGCGCCAGGAGGGTAAGTGTTGCAGCCATGATGGTTGTCAGCTTCCATTCGTGTTGCAGATGAAACTCCGTGTGAACCTCCTGGTTCTCGATGACAGTAACCTGCTGGTCTCCAATATGCTTAACATCTTCCTTTTTTGAGTCTGAGTTTCCCATGTTATCGATACTTGATTGACTGTGACATTTGGTTGCCGTCGATGTATTTTATAGTAATTTTCCAGCTGCGTAAATGTTCAAATCGCATCGATCAGCTTGAAGAATTCCAGAACTTTTTTGCTTGAATGCTGTCGTCAGCTAGCGCATCTCTTATATTGGGTTGTAGTCCATCATATCCTGTGCACGCTTCTCTGAAGGGAGTGACTGTATTTTTTTTATTTCTCTCAGTTTGTTGTTGTTGGATACGTTCCACTTGTTATTCCATTGGTGGGTCATTCTGGCTTTTATTATAGTTTTTATTTCACGGTGATCTACTGCTGTCTGCATAATGGTGTTTGTCTCAAGGGCCCGCTTTGCCTACTTGTCAGCCTTTTCATTTCCTGGGATTTCAATGTGGCTAGGGACCCAAAGAAAGGTCACTGATGTTCCATTTTGTGTTATTTCGTTGTACAAATGAATTAGTTCATCTTTTAGGCTGATTTTGATCTTCTTTTTTTCTAGAGATGTGATCACGCATAGGGAGTCAGTGCAGATAACGTATGCACCTACTCATCTCTTGATTTACGATCCACTTGAGCGCCTCTATTATAGCAAGGCTTTCAACACAGTAGATACTGAGATGGCTGTTGGTACGTCTACGTATAATCTCCTCTTCTATGATCACACTAAACTAAGAAAACTGTTTGCGCAGCGAATCCATACAAAATATAGAATGTGTAGACCAATTTACACGGATGGATAAAAAAATGAAACAAAAACTGCATCACACAGTTAAATGTTTGTATGTCAATCGATCACATTTTGAAACATTGGAATTACAACAGGAGACAAATTGGCTCGTGCACCGAATTTAAGTTCATGTGGTGATGAAAAATTCACACAGAAAGGAGCTATGTTAACAAAAATGAACACCAATCAGTAATTATTCATAAAACATGAACATTTAGCGAAAATTTGGGGTGCATTATAAGTAAAATTAGCTCTACTCTCGACATAGACCAGCTATGGCAGGTTAAGAGGTGTCAAAGATCTACCGCCGAACCCTAGTCTGAATTAATTTAAATTAGGGAACATATTGGTTTTTGTAGTCAAAGGAACATACGGATAGACAAAATGATCGGGACAGGCAAATATTTGATCAACTTTGAAGTGCTTTAACTTTATGAAATATTATCCAATTTAATTTCGCTAGAAAGCATTGGACTGGAAATTTGATGCAGTTTTATATCTTTGTATTCTAATTGGTCATGGCTCCCGGACACCGGAGTTGTTCTGGGTTTTCGGGGAGGCTATCTCACATGTAGAATTTGTGATGAGATTTTGTACAAGATGCCGTTATCAAATTTTAATTTTAATTCAACACACATAAAAACAAAATGTTTACCAAGCAAATGAAATGTCGATTACAAGAATCGGCCTTGAATTGACCGAGATACAACCATTTCCGTGAAACAGGTTCTGATAAAGGGTCCTGGGTGCGATTATCTCTTACTCAAAACATGCCATGTAACAGCTCTTTCTTCTGTCTGTGTGACCTTGCTTTTGGAAGAAGATTCTCTTCCCTATATTCGCGGGTTTCGCGTAAGTGTCTCTGCTTACGGGCCCGCCCAAACGTTGTTGGCCCTTCATACAGGAGCTTGATGATCACATACAATAATAGAATCCTGATCAAATCGTTTCTCAGATTATTCCACTGCTATGGAAAGTTATCTTGCTACAATAGATGGTAGTATTATATCATCATCATCATCATCATCATCATCATCATTCAGTGAAAGGAAAAACTTTCTTCACCATAGAATGCCGCGCAAAACTCAAGGTAAGAAATTACAATTGAAAAGCTCATTGAAGACTGTATTTAAACCGAAAACCACACTTCTTTGATTTATTCCAACCAAGTAATTATCAATTACCCCCCATATATTAAAACATTAAAATGTTCAGTAAAACATTTACCATCATGTCACGGAATTTTATTTTCAAAATGTTTGTGTCATATTTCAACCCTTGGAAAATGGCATATTTTGAACAACAAAACGCTTGTATCATTTCAGTTCTAAAAGATAGCGTATTGCTGTTTTCTGTGTGTTTAAGCAAAAGGAAATACTTTCTGGAACATAGTAGACCGAGGAAAAACCAAAAAAAAAAAAATTAGAGCTAAAAAATCGATTTGACAGGGGTTCCCATAAAAAATGCTTCATACCTCAATAAGAAATGCAAGATAGCAAGTCGGTGTTTTCTGCAAAGTTTATGGAAATAGTGAGTTCTACAATTTTGTAGAATGTTTCAAAAGCCTAGATAGTCACAAAAAAAAAGATAAAAAAAAAAAATCGTGCCCGAATGAACGCAGTTTATGGACTACCCCTTTTTCAGATGCGCCCTAATCTTACCAAAAACTTCTATGAAGACTCCAATTTGGTTACACGTCATCTAAGTGCACTTTTTATTTTATTCCTGAAAATCGCCCTTTTGGACCAATGTGCCGTGCAGGGTAAGTCAAGGCACGGAGGAATCCGCCACCTCAACAGGCAAAATTAACGTATTGGATCGCGCTCATGTACCACTGATAGCTTGTGATAGTTTCTGGCGGTAGTTTGTACAAAAACAAAACGTAGTGATCGTCCTATGATTGCTCCGGTAATATTTGCTGCAAAGTTTGGCCAAGTTGATTCTACTAAATCGTTGTTCACTTACGGATCTTTGATAGAGGAATCAGCAGGCTTTGGTATATCTAATGAAATTCAAAGCACCAATCGTAGACTTCAAGCTCCTTGTTCCGTATATGTTATGTCGCTGAATTAGCGGTAATAGACTTCACGCTAGAAATTGTCGCCTCACTAACACCGGATCAGTATTTCATTTCCACGGATAGTCTCAGTTCCATAGAGGCTATTCGCTCCTTGAGGCCGGTAAAGTGCTCCTCGTATTTTCTCATGAAAATACAGGAGCTTCCAGGTGCTTTATCTCGCGTTATTTTATCATGACTTTGTTTGGGTCCCAGCTCATTGTTCAATTCTGGGCAATGAGAAAGTGGACTCGCTTGCAAAGGTGGGTGCTATGGAAGCCGATATTATGATCGACAAATCGCCTTCAATGATATTTTTCCTATGTTCGCCAACAGTCACTCGTTAGCTGGCAGTATTTTTTTTTTTCTTCGCTCCGCACCCGAAAAAAGGGTTACATCAGCTTTGAATTGGTTATTAGTGGTAATTGTGACACTTAATTATTAATTTAGAGTGTTTTTCCGCTTTGTCGCAGAGATATACAGTCGCCTCATATCGGTGATTTTGATTGTTGGCAGACTGTGGATTTAATAAGAGAAAACTAGTGCAATGTAGAAAACGGCCATTTGCTGGTCAGAAGACAAACGAAGAAAACGCGCATGCGCGCGTGATAGGCTGGCACATAATTTCAGATGCATTCATCACGTGGTGTACAGAGTTTTGCTATGCAGGTTGCATATCTAACGGGCGGTTTAGCAACGTTAATTTTTACGCTTATTTTGTCGCGAGTGTATGAAATTAATCGAATCGACGAATCAACGTCGAAAATTGTAATTTTTACGAATGAACAAGCTAGTGTCATTAAGGAGGCAGCCATGGGTGAGATCTATCTGATTATAACTATACAACAATTACCCTATTTCAATACTAAATACGTGCATGGTTTGAAAATTTTAAATTTCCAAATCTGGAAGTGTGTTGCAGTGCCCTTATCCAAATGATATCGGTGATGTTTATATGCCGGGCTTATTGCGTGTGAAAATAACCTCGGAATGGGCGTGACTCTCCAGACATTCGGAAATGGGTTGCTGGATCTGCAGTAGAGCTATCACTTTCGAGCGCCCAGATTAAAGCTGCTTCCAATGGTCACTTGTAGGATTGTTGTAAACAGATTTCTTCCATAATACCAGTGCCGGCCACACACACACAGTCACTCGCCAGCTGGCAGCATAAATGGAGTACAGGAGATTTGGGGCGATGGCAACATTCAATCATCCCAAAGGTGTCGGAGAAATCTTGGTGTAGGGGAATGAATGTGGGTCGAGACTTCATTCGTGTGATGTCTCGCCTCATGTCCAATCATTATTCTTTGAACGCTCATTTATACGGTGTTGGACTGAGCGACAGCAATCTCTGTGAATGTGGACAAGATTACCAGAACGCAGATCACATTATTTGGTCATGTGCTGAGCTTTATGATTCCCTTCGGGCTTGCGGTAGACAACCCAATGTACCAGTTCGAGATGTTTTGGCTCTGCGTGATCTGGAGTTTATGAAACTCATTTATGTGTTTTTAACTAACATAAGCCTTAGATTTTAGTTTGCTTAGTCTGTTTGTTTACTATAAGTTTTTTTTTGTATCTGTGTTTGTGTGTGTGTGTGTTTTTTTTTTTCTTTCTCAAAAATGTTCAAGACAAAAGAAAACCCAAATTTATATAGTTATAAGTTTTAAGACAAATTAAAATTGTGAAAAAATGTGTTGTGTAAACCATATTTTAAATTCCCGCCCATCTTCCCATCCGTTAAATAGTTAATCCTATTAACCTCGAGACGGCCGCGGGCAATCGGTTCTATCCCCCTAACTTTAGTTTTATGATAATTGATGTATATTAATATGAAAACTTGGCTCTGTAATGTTGATTCAATTGAGCCTGTACAAATAAATGATTTATAAAAAAAATCATTAACTGTAATTACAAATTTATGAATTTGATAAATTTACTCTTATTTTGCGAGATGTTTCAAATCTCACCATAGGTTCATGGGCTGAGGATTGAATTCATGCTTTGAATTATGGATTCAAATCAAATTGCCTGGTAATTAAAACCTTTGAAATAAAAAACCAAAATCATCCGAATCGGAAGCAAAAAGTTGGGACTGTTTCCAACCTTGAATTACTGGATCGTGGAAACTCAGCCCAGCATGATATTAAATAACGAATGGAAGTTTTCATGAAATAATTAATTATCACTCAGCAATCGTTATACGTACAAAGTTAATAATTACCTATCCCCTCACATGTAGGTTAATAAATATGCACACTCATACATTCATGGTTGCGACAGGTGATGAGGTTTCGGACCATCCAGTTAGCGAAACTCGGTTTTTGTGGAGTTTGCTTATAGCTGCAATTCAATATTTAATTTCATTATTTTTAAGTATACAATAGTTTACCCGTAGGCATAGTTATTTAATAGGTTTACATTAGTTTAAATAACTAGATTAAGAGTGAATATAATTAGAAACTGATTCTTACATTTTTAGTCCCTTTTGGAATTTAACCTTGTGCAACTGAAACTTTATAATTAATTTTGGTAGGTAGGTAGGCGATAAATATCGGTGTGTATCTTTCAAGTGATCTGATTGTACTGAGTGTGCTGTAGCGGTGATCGTCTTCTGATCGTAAGTCACTCGGTTTCACTCTCTGCAGTTGGTATTAGCCGCCCCACTGATGATATTTCGGCCGGTTGAGTACCGTCCACAACATTCATGGTTAGGGAAATTATATGTTTCACAACCACGTGGGAGTTATTGATGAAACTCCCTACGTGCATCCTCCTGAACAAAGGGATCTTGCCAAAAATTATTGTCAACAGCGAAACTAATAATCACACTCGTAAAACCGAACCTAAAACATCAACATATGGTTCATTAGTGGTAGCCATTAAATGTCGGTGCTTCTCCGCTGTTTTCAAAGTTGTTTGATTCCTTATAGTGGTAGCGCACGTACAACTTCCCGCGAAAGCAGATACTTTGCGCCCATCAAAAATTGTTCCTCCAACAAACGCGAATGACTGCGTGAGGACCACGATGAAAACGCGACCAAAATCGTATCATCCACGCTGAGGACACATACACAGGGTTGAAGTGCATTATTTTACGATTTTGCACTGGTGGGGAAAGCGGTGGAGACGTTTGCCGGATTTATGGTCGAGAAAGAAGATACGTAAACATATGTCGTTTGTCATAATGATGGCTGCTTGCCGCTCGTAAAATGTATACTTAAATGATACTTAAATGCGAAAGTCGGGCGACTTTACTGTGGTCGCACGGAATTGACGGAAGTCTTTCCTGAACACGTGGTTGTGGCACACGTTGATCCACTGGGATTATTGTGTATTTTGGGAGAAAGATGTTGAAACGATTAGATCAATCGGTCAGAGTAAAATTACATGATTCACGATTCAAGTGACATGTTTTTCAACTTGCTCTGTTGATAAATTAGAATGCTGTCAAATTATGCTGCGTTTGAGGTCTACAATTAACTGTTCATTTGATGAAGTTCTCTCAGTCATATTTTACCAGATGTCATCAGAACTATTCATCGATGATACCGATGAAAGCAACAAGAGAGAAATTCTCATGTTTGTTTGTGTTTTCCCAAGAATTTACAGCGACCAGAGAAGGTCTCAAATAGCAACAGCTGTAAATATGCACCAGTTTTTGTTGACTTCCTCCAGTTGAGTGTCTATATTTTGTGTAGAAACAATCATAAATTTTATGGTAATTTCCACTGCCTGCGGTTGCCTTCCGGTCCCGATGACAGAATGAGTGAAGGCGTGAATTTGGCTCGAATTTCGTTCTAACTCCCATTCTTTATGCGCTCTGCATTGGGCCACGGTGCCTGAAGTGATAATTTTCTGGAATTCAATCTGTCGTAAACACCCGGAATGTCTAGATTTTCGGGTGCAGCCGATACACGGGATGGATTTTACGTTCTACTCGTATGTTCGGGTGAACACATATATATTTTGAGAAAAAGGGAAATTGAAATTCCTGGAGGATAAAATTCCCATAAACAAATGCGATTCGGTGTCAATAGGCACGTGAATGTAGGTCATCGCTATTTAGTGACTAGCTAATATCTGTAGTTCTATACTTTGTCGTTACTAACTTCATAATACCAGCATCAATCGACAACATCGGAGCGACGAAGAAACTATTGGCTTTCAATTTTCTACGTTCAGCAACCAGACTCGCAACAAACTAGCAGCACAATCAACGTCACATAAGGAACTTCACACCGTCTGTGTTTTCTTTTCCCATTGCTTCGTTCGTGTTGCTATCGAGTCTCATCAATGTGGACAAACGAAAATGTGGTTGCCTTTTTTATTTTATTTTTTTTATTTTAATCGTGTGGATGATAGAGCCTTCTCGAAATTTTCTACTAGAAATGAAAATATATATACATATATATATACCATGATAAAACGTGAATATTACACGTTGTATGTTTCGATTATCATTTAACCAAAGAAAAGTACATCAAGGAAGGCATCAAACGTAAGTAAATCGAATTAAAAGGATAGATAACAGATTCACGGATTGTCTTTGAAAGGATGTTATGAGACTGCTTAGACTCGAATTTAGAATGTCTTCACATAAGAAGGGGATGAAAGGCAAAGATGCGAAAACAAAAAAGCCCGTTATTTGTTCCAGCTATGGTGAATTTTCATATCGATTTCATGCTGATCAATCAGTGACGTTATTAAAATTATACGCGAGAAAATGTACGAGAAAGAAAATCCGATCTGTGTATCTGACCTTATTAGTAACCCTCAATAACGACATTAGCAGAAAGATACAAAGGTAAATTAAGGGTGGCAATCGTGCCTACTTTGGACTCCGAAGGATGTTAAGAAGATCGAATAAAGTTCACCGAACTACTAAGTTGACCATCTACAAGACATTAATTAGACCGGTCCTCTACGGCCACGAAACGTGGAGGGGGTGAATGTAACACGGATTGCATCAGTTGCTTCAGCGATCCGTGAAATTATCAACTGCTACAACATCTCATTCGTGGAACATTTCAATTCACATCTTTAAATCGCTGACTAAAGAAACATCTACAAAGCACCGCTTGTATTGCAAAATCCCAATTTAACACTGTAACCGTCAGCGATAAGAACTTTGCGTAACAAGATACTCCAACCAGCAGCAGTAGGTAACAGCAAAATTTGAAACACTCTCTCTTGGAGAGTGTTTTCATTCACCATAAACTTCCGTTCCTCGTTCGAGATTTCTCTGCAGTCGTCGTAGGTCGGTTGCCTTAACAACCAACAGTGATGGGTATCTTTTCCATTTGTTTTCAGAGTGAAACAACATAGCGTCGAGTGCCGTGCCGTATCATCAAAACAACCCCATCCGCCATTGTCTGACGAGACGAGACGGGAGGCGGTGGGCTGGAAACGCGCAGCTACAATAAAATATCATATTTTATTTGAATAATTATAGTTAGGCGTACAATTACAAGCCGGCACTAATTTGCATAATTTGTAATACGAGTCCGTCGTCTCTTCATTAAAGCGTGAGTTGTTTTTGGATAACAGAAGAGGTGAGCAATTTGCCAGGCTTTAACCAAACACTTTTTTTTTAATAGGAGCGTTTCAGCCACATACCGACTTCTGCTTGGTTTTAGTTGTTGTTGTGATTGTTGTCAGAAATTGCATGCCGACGAGGCGAAGGCGATTAATGAGTTTGCAGCAGCGAGGCAACCCGCAGGTTGCAAACATTTCTCGATTATTAATCATAAAAATAACGACTGTGAAATTGGTTGGCAATTACCGAGTTCGCGATGCCGAGATGGTCAATAAATGGTTATTATAGGGGGACGATTTCTGATTTCGATTGTCTTGGAATGCACTTCGGAATGGCAGCGAACCCCCGCAAGCAAAGCGGTTAACGATATGACTGATTCCACGCCAAATCGGTCGGTCACCAAACTCAACTATCTTCGATTTTGATGAAACTTGGTACACGTCTTCGGTATGTTGAAAAAAAAAATCCACTGGTGTTAAGATTATTTGGATTCAAGAGTAACTTTTGAGATGGGTGTATGTTTTTTTTCCAACATTTTACTTGAAAAATCGTAGTTCAAAAACCATTACATTTAGAGAAAAACTTTATATGGGGGAGTTGTAGAGAACTAAAAAGGCTTTGTAAAAAAAATGTACACTGAAAAAAAAAAATTTTTCATAAAGAAAAATCGAAAATAAATACTAAAAATCAAATATAAAAAAAAAATATTTTTAATATTTTTCAAATTTGTTTTGTGGAAATTTGAGAAAAAAAGACACGTTTTGAAAAAAACTCTAGGATGGACGCTCTTATAATAAAAAAGTTTTCCGAAGAGCGAACTTTGGTGCATATTTCAAATTTTGGTTATTCATTATTATAAATGAAAATTAATTATACAATATGATTTTGGAGATCATTAAAAACAATAATGATGATAATGATAAATCACCTGAACGCAACCGTTTTCGAGATTTTTCGGATTTTATTTCAATAGAATGAAAAAACATAAGAAAATTCGCTCTTTTCTTAAGTTAATCGAGATTTCCACCAGAAATGATAAATTTTCCAAGATCTTCATATTATAACGTTCACATTACTCTAATGTCCTCTTTTCTTTTGATATCAGGATGATAAGAAGACTCATTTGAAAAGAACAAGATAAATAGCACTATTGTTTTAATATTGCAATCAATATATTTATAATTGTTTTATGGCTGTATCGGTCGGGCCGCTCAGAGAATGAAGGGAGCGAATTTGCTAAAGCGATGAAAGTAACAGCGAGATAGATGTCGCAGGGGCGACAAGTGTGAAATGGACAGATGATGAAATTATGCGGAGGGTCATATAGAAGAAGCATATTAATCGAACTGCTGACTATTTTGCCAAGCTCCAACGATGTTAGAGGTCGGGTGTAGTGTGTGAAAACTACACTCCGAACAGTTCGGTGATGTAGCGATGAAAGTAACACATATTGTTTAAGGTAGGTAGACAAATAGCAGCTATAACGTATGTCAGGTATATCTTCTCATAAAAAAAACAGCTAATGTACGCTGCCTGTAAACTACCAGAGATGTTTTATACCTGCATTTCCAAAGGTACCACAGCCAATATATATGCTCATACATAGTCGCATTCATCAGTAAAATCTATCTGAGTGAACTGAAAATGGAGTTTAACATGAAGAAGTGTTGTATGCCGTTTCCCACTAAACGGTGCTCAAAAAACCTTCGTAAATTAACCGAACAAAATGTCAAAAAACTCAAGTTTATGGGCAAAACACATTTGGACACTTCTTTGATGATTTGTGATAATTGTCGTTTGCATTTAAATAGAACGGAACAATCCCATGCTGCAATTTCGGAGCCTAGTGAGAAACCATCAATTACTAACATTATGGATCCACAACCATCTACATCACGGCAAGTAGACTTGTATGGTCTCGAGGAAACGCCATCGGCAATATCATTAATGTCAGTGCCATCTGATAGCAGTGTGCAAGATTATTCAAGGCGCCATAATATTGAGCTATTTAACAAGGGCGTAGCTGGAATCAACGTTTCGCCAATATCGGCTAAAAAGTTCCTGAACGTAAATTATGCCCGCAAAAAGTTCAAAGATGTTTCAAACGGCATTCGGACACACATATTTGGGGATCAAGCGGAGGAGGATGACCTGGAACAATTGAAAGTGAAAGCAGCCGAATATGACGAAATAATCGCGCAGCTAAAGGACCGGTATGCTGATCCAGAAACTTCGAGGGACGATCAAGTAAGGATACTTTCGGTTTTACCACAATCTTGGACAAATCAAAGAGTAATGGCAGAATTTGGAATAACAAACAAGTACATCGTATCACAAGCTAAATTCCTTGCAAAGCACGAAGGTGTTTTAGCTGCCCCTAACGAAAAGCTGGGACACGGTCTGAACCCGGAAATAAAAAACCAAATTTTGCAATTTTACGACAGTGATGAGATTACACGAGCAACCCCTGGTATGAACGACTACGTTTCAGTGAGGAGTGAAGGTAAGAGGGTTCATATTCAAAAGCGCCTTTTAGTTTGTTCATTAAGAGAAGCTTTCATTAAATTTCAAGAGATGCATCAAAATGCTGTTGGGTTTAGCTCTTTTGCAGCACTAAGACCAAAGCATTGCAAATTACTTGGCAGCACAGGTTCTCATAACATTTGTGTTTGCACCATTCATGAGAACATTAACTTGATGCTTCATGGTCTTAGAAAATATTCATTCGAGAATGATTATAAATTGTGTTTTGAAGAAATATTATGTAGCTCATCAACTAGAACTAAAAAATGTTACCTCCGTGAATGCGAACGATGTCCAGGCTTTTCAGATTTTGAGAGTAGTTTAACAGACAAATTAGAAAAACGTGGTTTAGTTGAAATATCTTTTGAGCAATGGATTTCAACTGATAGATGTAGTTTAGAGACACTTGTTAAACCAATTGATGAATTTATTGCTTATTTTTGTGAAAAGTTGGAACAATTAGTATCCCACGATTTTGTCAAATCTCAGCAGTCTAGTTTCTTGAGAGATTATAAAAGTTGTCTTAAAGACGGCGCAGTAATAATAATTTGTGATTTTTCTGAAAATTATTCATTTGTTTTTCAAGATGCTGTTCAAAGTAGTTATTGGAGTAATGAGCAAGCCACTATTCACCCTTTTGTCATTTATTACACGGAATCTGGAATACTTAAAAATATCAGTTTCATTGTTATCTCAGAAGTGTTGAAACATGATACGATTGCGGTGCAGGTGTTTATTTCAAAACTAATAAGCTTTTTGCAAACAAAAATTAAAGTAAAGAAAGCTACGTTTATGTCTGACGGGGCAGCATCCCAATATAAAAATAGGAAGAACTTTGCAAGCCTTTGTAAGTTTAAAAAGAAATACAATATTGATGCTGAATGGCATTTTTTCGCAACATCCCACGGTAAGGGACCTTGCGATGCAATTGGTGGTACATTAAAACGAATGGCAAGATATGCAAGCCTTGCTGTACAACATGAACACCCTATAAAAAGTGCATTAGAGTTATTCGAATGGGCGAACCAAAAAAGTGATGATTGTTTAACAAAAATGTCGTTTTGTTATGTATCACATGAAGAGTATGAACAGGGGGTAGCAGAATGGAATGAAATTTACCGACAGACTAAAACGATTGCAGGTACACAAAAGTACCACTCATTCGTTCCAATTTCAGAAAACGAAGTTTTTGTAAAACTGTTTTCGAATGACGAAGAAGGCAGGATTCATAATATATATAAAAGCAATCAATAGTTTATATAATGTTTATGTAATATTATCAATGACCGAGACTAATAAATGGTATATATAAATATAAATCCAACCATAATTCATTATTTTTGTCTTATAACTTTAAGTGAAGCTTTTTCAATCGACGAGCTGTTAAGAGTAAGTAAGAGGCACATACATGTGTTTTAAAAAGGCTAAAAACACAAGAGAAACAATCGTTAGCTATTGTTGTTTTAATATCACGAGTAATTTATGAAAAGGGCGTATTTTTTGAGGTTTTGAAATTTTATTGAAAGAAAATCAGAAATATCTTGAAAACGGTTGCGTTTACGTGGTTTATCATTATCATCATTATTGTTTGTAATGATCTCCAAAACCATATTGTAACATCAAAATTTATTTATAAGAATGAATAACCAAAATTTGAAATATACACCAAAGTTCGCTATTTGAAAAACTTTTTTATTATAAGAGCGTCCATCCTAGAGTTTTTTTTAAAACGTGTCTTTTTTCCTCAAATTTCCATACAACAAATTAAAAAAATATTAAAAATATGTTTTTTTAGATATTTTATTTTTAGTAATTATTTTTGATTTTTCTTGATGAAAAAAAAAATTTTTTTTCTGTGTATATTTTTTTAAGAAAGGTTTTTTAGTTCCCTACAATTCCCTTATATAAAGTTTTTCTCTAAATGTAATGGTTTTTGAACTACGATTTTTCAAGTAAAATGTTGGAAAAAACACATACGCCCATCTCAAAAGTTACTCTTGAACCCAAATTATCTTAACACCAGTGGAATTTTTTTTTCCAACGTACCGAACTCATGTGCCAAGTTTCATCCAAATCAATGATGATCGGGTATGATTTTTGGGATTTCCGGCACATTCTGGATGGAATCCCTCAAATAATCCAATCACTTCCACGTTTTCTACAGTGTATCCACAGATAACCTACATCGTCCTCAAAAGCAAGTCTCTCAACCGATTGTCATGAAATATTCAGGGAATAAAAAACATTGTATAATCTTGGTTTAAGCATTTTTATTTCACTGCATTTCTTTACCAAATCCAAAAGCCCGAACATTCTACTTAATACCACGCATAACATTTTGTACAACGCTTGAACCAACATTGCTTTCCGCTTTCAACCATGACTTCATCATTTCCTGTTCTGTAGTGACAACTTTAGGATGCTTACGAAGTTCGTGCTTCATTATAGCCCAATATTTTTCAATTGGCCGCAACTCTGAAGAGTTTGGGGGATTAAGATTCTTCGGCACGAAATTGACACCATTCGTCTTGTACCACTCCAGAACATCCTGAGTAGTGACAAGAGGCGAGGTCTGGCCAAAAAATAGTAGGAACGTTGTGTGTTTTGAGAAATGGAAGCAGTCGTTTTTTCAGGCATTCATTCATGTATACTTGACCATTTACAGTTGAAGTCGTCACGAAAGGCTTGCTCCACTTAGCACACGAACAAATCCTCTGCCAAATCATGTTTCCTGAGAGACTCTGGAACATCGAACTTGTCTTTAGCAGTCACATACTGGTTGCCGGGAATTTGTTTAAAGTCCACTTTTACGTGTTTTTCATCGTCCATGATGCAGCAGTGTGGTTTCGTCAACATTTGCGTGTGCAGCTTACGAGCACGTGTTTTAGCTGTCCTATTCTGTTTTTCATTGCGGTTTGAAGCTTTCTGATTTTTGAATGAACGGAGCCCGGCTCGTTTCTTGGCTTTCTGCACGAAACTTTAGTCGCATTTCGCAAGATTTTGTACTTGAGGATCGTGCATCAGTGGCCAACGTCATCATTGGTTGCTTCACGCGAACTCATCGACCACCGCGAATCCACAGAATAAATCCAGATCGTTTCAAGGGAACCAGTCAACTAAGAAACATGGACAGTACACGCTGCCACCACATGCTACGCCACCATCTAACGGTCACTCAACCAACGCTCAGCCAACACAAAAAAAACCCTCAACTCTGGTAAACGTGAACAATTTCTTTAATTTATGAGGCGCAAACAAAGGGCTGCCGTATGACAACGCATGATGGGCCTTTAGTTTTTTGGGCATTACTCGGAAAAAAAATCTTGAAAATTTTACCAATATAAGATTAGAAGCAATTGAACAGGAGAATATTTTTATTCAAATTTACAATAATTTTGAAGCTAGTGGTTATTAAAATAAATTATTATTGAGTTATAATTTTTAGAAAAAAGATATATCCGTAAAAATCAGAACATTTAAATTAAGATTATGCGAGAAAACTGGCAACCCTGATTTATTTCATGCAATCAGAAACCTTTTGCGTGGATGAAATGTCATAAAAATCTGAGACACTTCAAGCCAATTTGTATATACATAAAAATCCCCGACTTGATTTTAATGACTAAAATTATCAGCTGATTACTGTTGCATAAAACCTCAAAAGCAAGACAACATGTTAAATACTTTCCTAGTAAATTATCTTTCATCTTGATATTTAAGGCCGTTAATGGAATAGGATTGCAAATTAATTTACTTCCATTAGAGAACATGTAAGAACATTCCACTTCATTCCACTTTTATGTAGGATGTATGATATGTACTACCACCCATCGTAGCACGGAAAGTAAGCCTGACAGCAATGGGCTCTCCTCTCTGTTAGACTAGATCAAGCTTTAATAACCACTGATTATTCTAACCATGCCATTGTATGAAGGGCCAAAAACGGGTTGGGTGGATCGATAGGCAATATCACCTATACGTTTCCACAGGGATATGAAGGATCTCCTTCCAACAACAAGATTGAATAATTGGTCATGTGAGCGAGCTACCTAACACGAGTATTCCCCAATGGGCGGGATGAAGAGTTCGCCCTCTATTCACAAGCTGTTAGCAATGGGAGGTTGGCATTCCCACTCTCCCCATCCACAGTGCTTAAATCGGGTGCCCTGATGGTCCCTCCCATTCCCATTAAATATTTATATAATATTGTATACATTTATGTAAATAAAATACTACAAGCATTCGTATCTATAATACATGATCCGTTGATCCTGAAATGCAAGAAATATTGTAAAGCGTTAAAGTGTAGAGTTCTGTGGTTCCACGCTTAAGCACGTTTTCGTTCGTTTTCAGCGATAGCAGCAATTCACTTAAATTTGATTTGAAGTATCCAGAAAAGTTTGTTAAATTTGAAATTTTACAGAACTAACAATTAAACATTTTAATTTACCTTGTCATGTTCACTATTTGCTGCTTGATGCTGGTTTTATAACAGCAATCAACTTTTATTTTTGCTGGCCTAATAGTTATTGCTCCTGAGAAAGGAAAACAGTGAAGATTTTATTGAAAGGGAGTTAAAGACAAGTGGACATAAAAAGACAATAAATAATGTTTAAATCATCTATGAGGTGAAATCAATATAACAATATTATCAAATATAATGATATTGTGAGTTATGATGAAGTCATGACAAAGATTGAACGATAAAATCGGACACTAGCCAAATGGCACACGGCGCTGCTTGAATCAGATCAGCTCAGATTTGGTAAAATGTCCATTTGCAAACCGGAAATGAAAAATACATGAGGTAATAAATAAAATGGTAAAGTATACCACAGGTTCCTTTGCAGCTTCTTGTATTCAAGGCACTAGATACTTCTTAATCATAAGGGGAGAAGACAGGATCAAAATGATAATTGGACATATAAGAAATAATAGTCAAAAGTAAATATAACCTATTAGGTAGAATTCATAAAATTATCTTTATGTTAACATATAAATCACGAAAAAAAGAGATAGAAATGGTAATGATGATGAAAGATGAAATAAAGATAATAATAAAGATGAATGGTCATAGTAATGAATAAACAATGTCACATAAGATAGTATAAACAGTGAAGGGATATTATAATATGAACTGGAAATTACATGTGTGCCGATTGCTGTTTTGTTTCAATTGTAGACAAACTTGCGCATCTGTTATGAACCAGAAAATTTTGACGATATAGGGTAGGGAACGGCTTAATCAGGGGTCACTATTTTAATCAGTTGTTAGGAAATAGGTCTAAAACTCCTACATTTTCCAAATTATTTCCTTTTTAATGATACGATCATAAGCTTTATCTATTGGGCCAATGATTCGATGTATGAATCATGATTGATTATCAATTTATTACTGTTATTTTGAAGATTTAAAATACATCATCTAGAAACCATCAGTTTCTGACCTGCTGAAGAAGTTCGCTCAAATTTTGCCTTTGTGTATTTTGCATTTGCATCGCGTGTACCGGAGAGCATGTCTTCATCAGCTCTCTCCCACAACTAGGCTTGTTGCCAGAATGTGATGTTGAACATTGAGTTAAATTTATTACATATTTAGATAATCTGAAATCGCTATTTATTTCATGTTTCTTCCAGTCATTGGAGGTTGATCTATGCTTATGATTATATTGTCCATCATCTGGCACTATCATTGGCAATAAAAAATATGTTTGGGAGCTGTCCAATAGTACCCAACGATAAATAATGCTTTGCTGTTGAGCGGCAGCTATGGCATCACTGTTGCTTTTGAGAGAGCCCATGTTTCCTCTCTTCTTTGTTAACCATGGATATAGCGCCCCGATAATGTAACGTGAAGCCTGCTGTCTCTTGCATTTGTTTGTTTTTAAACGAAGCATCCCGTTTGTCGTCACAGTCGCTTTGGCTAACATTTGCGTGAGAGTAAATGAAATAAGAAATACACATTGCCAATCTAAAGATCAATGACAAACTAAAAGTTTGACCCTGTACGTCTGTCTCATAACCTGCTAGGAGACGAGTTTGTGTGGTAGCAATCGACATGTTTTGGTTGATTGTTTTCGAGAGCGGTTGGGAAAAACGATGGAGCGGGTTGAGGAAATTGTCGTTTGCAGCAAATCGTCAACTGGCCTATTTCATTTCGCCTTCGCACACATGCACAGAATCGCACTCATACAATATTGTTAGTTTATGTACAGATTGAGGAGCTGAAGAAAACATTTTTTTAATCGGAAAGCAATCCGCATGCGTTTAAGAAGTCCCTGCAATTGGGAACTTTATTCCATGGCTATGAAATTTTCTGAGCCTAATGCTCGTTGCTGAAGGTATGTTCCGAAGGACCAGAGGTAAGCAGAGGGATTAATATCTAAACATTGGCAGTTCTAATTAAAGATTACATACAGCTTCATCAAATGTCTCAGGGGCTGACTAGACTGCTTAAAACCCGTCCCGTACCCTATGACAACCATGAGAAAAAAAAATTAATTTTCAATTTTAAACTTTATTATACCTGATGACCTGAAAGACCTGAAATACATCATGCAAAATACAATACATCCAAAATATCGATAACCTGAAACCAATGTATATGCAATCGTAAAAATTGGACTCGGAAAAAATGCGACACTTTGTTTTGGGAGTAACTTTTTATCGCGTGGGTAAAAATTAATGAATTTTGGGTAATATTTGTTTAGAGTGTTATGTTTTTGTGTGTCAAGTCAATGTGTCAAGTAGTTTTCAAGATGCATTCGAAATAAGAAGAGCTACGCCAGCAAATCTTGGGCGCGGTGATCGATAATCCTGGTCAGTCGCACAGATGGATCGGCAAAAGGCTTGGAATCCACCATTCCACCATGTCCCGCGTTGTGAAGATGTTCCAAGAGACGTAGACCATCGAGCAGCGCGCTGGAAGCGGCCGAAAACCGAAAACGGAATACACAGAGAAGGCGCGGAAGATAAGGCAGTACTTTAAGAATAACCCGAACCTTTCCACCCGACACGTGGCCAAAAAGGTCAATTCGTCGAAGTGGTTCGTCCAGCAGACCATGAAGCGGGCTGGGCTACGTGTTTTTAAGGTCAGGAAGGCGCCAAACCGGACTGACAAGCAAAACACGGTGGCCAAATTGCATGCGCGGAAGCTGTACCGTGAGTGGCTGGTCAAGCCAGGCTGTCATGGACGACGAGACATATATCAAGGCGGACACCAAACAAATCCGCTGCCTCGAGATTTTTGTCGGTACGTCCCGCATGGAGGTTCCGGAAAAGTTCCGGAAGAGAAAGATGGACAAATTCGCGAAGGTACAGGTACTTGTTGTGGCAGGCGATCTGCGGGTGCGGACGGTACAGCAAGCCGTTCGTTACAACCGGCACCATAAACGGGCAGATTTATCGAGAGGAATGCTTGCAGAATCGCTTGCTGCCCTTCTTCCGCTCTCACCGTGGTCCCACACTGTTCTGTCCGGATCTCGCTTCGTGCCATTAAGCCAAGCCTGTAATGGATTGGTACGAAACGAAGGGCGTTAATGTGGTCCCGAAGGAGGCGAACCCGCCAAATACACCAGAACTTCGTCCGATCGAAAAGTTTTGGGCGATAATGAAGAAGAAGTTGAAGAAAAGCGGAAAAACATTCAAAACCGATGAAGCTTTGAAGAAAAACTGGGAGAAATTGTGTAAGAAAGATGGACAAAGCCTCGCCCAAGATCTCATGAGCAGTGTTAAGAGAAATGTACGAGCATTCAGCTTGGGGGAGGAAATTCAATAAATTTATTAATCAATTATTAAACATAGCTTATATACAGTTTTTAAATCCCTGAAAATTTGAGAAATATCCGATTTAAAATAAATTTTTGGTGATCATTTTTGTGTGTCTATTTTTTTCCGATTTCAGTCTTTATACTATCATATCATAACAACAAAAAAGATAAAAAAAAATGTATTTTGCCTCTCTTTCCCGTAATGTCCATCCTTGTTATGAGGATGGATCTAAGGAAAGGATGATCCCAACGCGCGCTGCAACTGTGAACTTAATGTGAATAGTAAAGAATCTCCAGCCACACTATCCTCTGTAGCAGGTGGAAAAACTACTTGATGTGATATTTCCACAATGGAACTGACTCTTAGCTTCGGGTCTTGACCAAGATTCCCTACTGAGCCTTTGCGGCACGACAAGCCGGCCACTTCATTTCACTTTTACACGAAACACACACTTTGCTGTCCCTATACAATTTTCCGGCTTTCTATTGAATCAGATAATTTACCGTATAATGTTTGATACGCACTTTTGATGATTGAAAATAATTATTTACACAAATAACCATCTAGCTTATGTTTTTCTCAATGTAATGACTTTGAGCCATCTGAAAAAATCTATGAATGGTTTTGGTTTTACCGCAGACAGACGTTCGACTTCATCTCATTTACCTGTGTAAAAACATGGGTATCAAGTAGCAATAACTTAACAGGTGGCGCCACAGATTTGTTTGTATTGGTAAGGGAAAAATGGGTTGCCAGTCAAACTATCAGATTTGATATGTTGACTAGTCTGCGCTACTGTGCAAGATGATTCCAACTAAAATAGATTTGAAATTGTACACAACAAATTGTTTTGTTCGAGCTTAAATGTATGTCTGCAGTTTTACTGCAGTTTACAAGATTTTTTTTTATTTAATCCACAATAACTTTACAAAAAGGGTCTTTTCCAAAACTCTCATCAGAGCATGTCATAAACTACATTTCTTCAGGTTGTTGTCAAGACATGTTTTGCTTGTTTGGAGGACGAGCCCCCGAGTCCCCTGCCAAAGTGCTATTTTGGGCCACCAAACTGCACCTGCACGCAATTGTACAAATGTATTCTTTTTTTTATTGTTGCCTTTATTGAGGTGACGGTGAGGCTCCTGTGCTGTTTCACAGCATCCAATACATCGAAAGCTTTCAATGCTCTCCAAACACTTCAATGAAGCGGTCAATGGCGTATCCACGCATGTAAAAGAGTAAAACAAAATTACTTATCCGCAGAGTTAATTAGCTTCTAATACGAAGTATAATAAAAGTAACTAAATCAGAGGTAAATTCATCTGTCATGTTGGAAAACAACGAATCATCTTGCATCTTCCATAAACAAAATGCTAAATAAAGCGGAAATCCTTATTTGTACCAACTAACTTAACATAGTCTTTGACGTGAGGTCTCATCTATCAAAGCACAATCATAACTGAGAACCAACGTCAAATTTCAAAAACAGGTGGTCGTTAGTGCCGGTTTCTGCTGCCGACAAACAACCTGACCATTAAACCTTCAAAAATGGGTTTCAAAAATATCAGTGTAGCAACGTCATGAGCAATGAATAATTCATAATGGTAACAAAAAATAACACCAGAATCTGGTGGCGGCAGCACAAGCAATAATGCATTGTATTTGGTTGCGTAGCTGGCGGCGAGCAAACTATCCAGAACATGTCATCTCATTTGTCCACCGTCACACAGAACCACAAACGAGAATTTGCCACTTCACCTCGCCTGCTTGTCTGTTTCGTCAAAACATCAAACGCTGTCGAGTGCTCACCTGGACCATACAACAGTTGACGTTTTTGGCGACATGAAATAATATAATTCAGATGCGGTGCCTAATGAGCGTGCAGTGTTTTCCAATTTGTTGATGTTCTGATTGTTTCGTTCGCAGTGGTGTTTTTTTTTTCATGGCGATCGCGTTGGTGCTGGTGTGTTTTTTTTTTTTTTTTTTTGTTAGTTCAATCAAATTGGTTAATAAATTAAAATGAAACTCTAGTTAAGAGTGCTTGATTGGCCGTAAGTGTCATGCAACGCGATTCAAGAGCACTACAATGATATTACATCACCTATATTGTTTACAAATTTTCTCTCTGATTGGATTTATTGAAGCCTATAGCAGAAATGCATTGATAAGCTAAATACATGGCAAATCTTTAAATAATGGTGTATTTAAAAAAAAAACGCAATCCTTATTGTTTTTGCAGAACATCATTCGAATTCGAAATTTGTCTCGCTTAATGGTACTACCACAGCTTTAATGAGATATTACAAGAGTTGCAATTTCATGGATAGTAGGAATAAAAAAATATTCATCTTAACTATTCAACCATGAACAACGTACGTTTCTCATGCATGAAGGTTCATTCATACAAATCCTTGCAACCAGCAGATTGGAAATTGTCTCATCCATCCAATGATTTTACTACTTTTCTAGAATAACGTATAGTTCGCGATAAATCGATGGAAATAGTCAAACAATAAAGTTGCTTTATATCGAGGTATGCCTGTACATATTGCCAAATACAGTTTGCCCTTATACTCAAGGCAATACTTCCTGTTTATACAATTCAAGCAATCATGTTTCCAAAACATTAAGAAAAAGTAAAATATTCAAATCCCTGACACATCACAAGAGCTCCAAGGAACCCATCCGGAATGTCTGTCGAATACAATTTGCTCCCTTTGGATGTCTTATCCTTGCATCAAATATTCACTTACCGTATTAAATTATTAAAACTAATAAAACTTCCCTACGCAGCCGAAGCAACAATAAAACAAACACCCGAGATGGAAAACATTCCACTGAATTCATATCAGGCATATTCACCTTCTTGATCCCCGGGGAAAAGGATGAACAGCAGCGAAAAGATTAACTGCCAAGAAAGTGCTAAATTACGGGCGGCAGACTGATGCATGCAGAAGTAGAAGATACGATCCGAGAGAAAGCAAATCCCAAGTTGTTCATTAAATAGTAGAATTGCTTTCCCTTTTTCCTTCTTTTGACTATCTGCTATCCTCCAGTTTGCCACAAGGATGCATCGCTATCATGTGTGCTCTGAGCAGAAGAAAAACGGAGAGTCCTGACAATCTTATCGCGGAAGTGTTTTCTTGATTAAGCTAGTTTGAGGAAGTTTTATTTTTATTGAATATAATAAAGTGTATAATTTTCCTGCGCAGACCACACATGAAGAAGTATCGCATAACGTCATATTCTTTATCATAGGGTCATTGTTTTCATATCAATCTCCATGTAAGTTTTTTTTACTGTGAGTTTGGTTGCAAGTTATTTAGGTTAGAATATGAAATTTCGTTTAGTTGGGGATACAAATGTTTGATAGATCCCAAGCTGGTGGGGGCGTAGGGGTAGGGATAGGGGTATGGACGCGTTCAAAAGTTAATAATAAAAGTAAAAGATGCGATAGGAGATCATTCACTGGGTGTGAATTAACTGTACCGAATGCCAGCCAGAAGTGACTACTCCCAAAAGTTGAAAAGGTGGCAAAAAATGCGCTACCCAAAAATTTCAACTTTTGTAATCATATCTTTAGAAAACCGCATGATACGTAAAATACTATTTTGCCCATGTTGATCCACAAGGCATGTAACGAATTAAACGAAGCCATGCAAGTGTGTGCGAATGACTAGTTGCACTCAGGTTGATAGAAAACACTTTCATGAGAAATACACTCACCATCGAGCGCACACATTGAATTTTTCGAAGCAAATGGATGTGTTGCTTTTTTGCCCACAGCCAATGTTGCATTTTGTTTCCAAGTGACGGTTTATAGCGAAAAATGAAACAAAATCGTGCGAAATCGCAATACAATCTTGCTATTTGATTTAGGGTGTACCTTCATCTGGTGGAACCATGTGGGTGAGGATGTGCTGTTTTGACTGGACTTGGTGTCGGCCCACTACATCAAACGAAAAGATTATGTTGGAAGAGATAGACCACCTGAATATCACTGTGGTACTGAAGAACAAGACCCCTTCGAACTATGGCCAATCGAGAATTTCTGGGACAACTTAAAACGCAAAATACATTCCAAAAATTGTGTGGTCAAACCCGAGAAGGAGCTGATTGAAAAGGGAAGAAGAAGCTGAAAAATATCTCAACATTGTTCTTGGCTATTGCCGTAACTACCGTAAGGTCGCTCGTCAGGGTTGGAAAACATTCTAGTTAAATAATTAATCAACTTTAGATTAATGGAGAATTTGTTAACTCGATTTGTTTCTTGTATTTTTTTTTCCCACCTTTCATCCGAAAGCTGTCTATTTCCTTTTTATATAGACGTTATATCTCAACTTTGCGTTGTAAAACTTCTACATGTCATATCGTCCAACAGATCCTTACTATTTTGGATGATGTACCATCCAATAACGCCAAGGAGTTTTTGATATTATAATAATATTCAGCTCAAAATATTCAAATATTTAATGTTGATTAGGATTGTTGGGAACATGTTCAACTTAATGGCCATATTTGGCTCCAGGCGAACATTATTATGATAGAATGAGAAATTTTTATCCACCACGTACAATTCATTGATATATCAAATCAGTTCGTTAAACTTTCGACAAACGATTAAATACATCATCATTTGAACCGATGGTCTATGCCGATTTAAGGCCGCTCACAACAAATAATCGCAAATAATTTCACTTCAACGTCATCTGTATACCATTTTCAAAATAATGCCAGATCAAAAATGGTACGACCTATATCGTCCAGGCTACAGCCAACCTTTTTCAATGGTAGTACTCTCTCTCGTACTCCTTTCGTGTGGCAATACGGCTTCAAGGGCTGATAGGATCGAGTACAATTTGCTTAAGAACCTCCCAGACGTTGCTAAGAGGCGCATAGTGCACTTGTTTAATCAGTTTCTGGAACTAACCATTGTAACGGTTGACTGGAGACGGGTGAGAGTTATTGCCCTTCAAAAACCTCTTCCGTCTGGACAAATGGGTTGAGACGAACAACCTGCTTTCTGATACTCAATATGGTTTCCGTAGGGGTTAGGGAACGAACGACTGTCTCGCGTTGCTTTCCACAGAGATCGAGTTAGCTTTTGCTAAAAAAGAGCACGGCTTCTGTATTCTTGGACATAAAAGGGGCTTTTGATTCAGTATCTGTTGAAGTACTTTCAGATAAACCCCACGCTTGTGGCTTTTCACCATTAAGGATTTTTTTTTTGTAAAATGTGCAGTCAGAGTAACATATGAGCTCTTCTCATGGAAACTCCACAACTTCCCGATTTAGCTACATGGGTCTCCCCCATGGATCCTGTTTAAGCCCTCTTTTGTATAATGTTTATGTCAAATACATTGACGGTTGTCTAAGTGACAACTGTACGTTGAGACAACTTGCAGATGACGGCGTAGTGTCTGTCACGGGACCTAATGGGGTTGATCTGCAAGGACCCTTGCAGGATACCTTCGACAATTTGTCGACATGGGTTCTAGAGCTTGGTATCGAGTTTTCTACGGTGAAAACCGAGGTGGTAATTTTCTCTAGGAAGCATAACCCTGCACAACCGAAGCTTTATGTTTGAGGTAAACCAATAACTAATCCTACGTCATTTGAATATCTTGGGGTCTGGTTTGATAAGTGCACCTGGACGTATTCAGAATCTGTGTCTTCGATAGGTGGCAGAATAGCAAACCGGTTGGACCCTACTCTCTCCGATCTGAATGAAATTTTGTCCATATGTTAGTTTCTACCCAAAATAAAGTTTTCCATACAAAAATCCAAAATTATCCAGGACTAATTTTCTTTAAGGGCGTATTTATTGTGGATATTATTTTTTCAATTTTTTTTCGCAAACGACTCATCTGATCGAAATATTGTCTTCAGAAAAGTTGTAGGTAATGAAGTGTTCTTCTAGAAAAAAATACTCTGAAATTAAAAATTCGTAAACTCATGCTTAAAAACATAAAACGTTGATTTTTTCCAAAGGCCCCCCCCCCCCCCCCCCCCCCCCCCCCCCCCCCTTCGATCATCCCAATTTTTTTAAAAAAAGCTGAAGTTTTGTTCTTAAAGTTGAGATTGTTTCTTTGGCTTTCAGTCTTTAATGTAGTGGAAACAGATATTTTTTCTATTTTCCGACGTTTCGGCGCAATGTATTTTGCCTTTTTCTAAGGATCACTGTAAATATAATATAATATGTCGGTATGCTACCTTTCTGTTATTTTAATTTAATATTACATACTAGATTTCTGTATTTGTCATTATATGTTTTGTTGTTACATTAAAACGTCTAGTAGTAGTTGTGTTGATCATCACTGTTGTGGACATATACATAAAAGGAAAGGTCAAATAAAATTAAACAAACATCAATAAAAACATTGTATGGAACAAAATTATTTACCCTATTTTACACTACTTCACTGTTGTGGTATGTCTAGCTAACTAACAATTGGTTGTTGTGGTCGATTTTAAGAGGTGGTGTCTGGGTTGATGTTCCTTGTGTTGGTGGTTCTATTTATAGTCATGTTTATTGTATGTATTAGTCCAGAGTGTGTCGTACTTAGTCCATCTGTGTCTGTTCGTTTGTTTATACTATTATTGTCATTCATTATATTGATCATCTCTAAAATTGGTAGTGTATTCTTTTTAAAAGTTTGATCTAAAATACGAGTTTTGTCAAAATTGAATTTGTGTTGATGATCAATGCAATGTGATAAAAGTGCAGTTTTTTCTTTCAGTGCTAGCACGGGTTCGTCTGTATAGGTTTGACCCGAATCTAGTAGACGTTTCAGTTGATTGTAATTGCTCCTATGTCCTGACAATCTCTGTTCGAGTAGGTTGCTGGTCATCCCTATGTAGCACTTCGTGCAATCGTCACATTGGACCCGATAGACGACATTGTGGCGGTGGCTCACTGGTATCGGGTCTTAAGTGCGTGTGTAGAGGTGTCTAACCTTGTTTACACTGCGTGTGCTCACCGTCACAGATGGGTTCTTAAAGCTGGTCAAAAGTTTAAGACGGTCACTTCTCTTATTTTTGAACCCAACAGAGCGATCACCTTCCAACTCCCGGGCTAAAAATGTTTGTCGAGTCGACAACAGTTCGTTAAACTGCAAACATTTTTCTTTCATAAAAACAATGCCGGACGGTGAATTACACACAAACACACACACACACACACACACACACACACACACACACACACACACACACACACACACACACACACACACACACACACACGATTATTTGCCCAGCAATAAAGTTGTCTAGCATTTGTTATAGGATGTTCGTGTTGCTGACACAGATAAAAAGAAACATTTAATTTTCTGCGTAATCTAAAGTACATGAAGAGAATGCCGGATTTGGCAAATGTTTTTCAAGTAAATTTAAGCCAGAGAACGCCTGACTTTAGCCTGTTGTATGAAAGATTGCCAAAAAAGTTGTATGGTGCATTGCAGATTGCAAACAATTTCGTTATTTATGCCTCCTTTGGCTTGGAATTAAACGAGGGGAAATTTTACGCGCCTGTTAAAATTCATTATTTTTTCCTCGTTGCTAAACTTGCTCTCGTTGCCATTCTCTTAAGAGTACCTCCGATCGCAAAAAAAGTTCATAAGGACTCTTGCCGTGTGAAGTTTCAAAAAATTGCCATCCAATTTTAATATTATGCCTATCTTTAAATCCACAGAGGCTAGCATTTTTTTTTACTGTGGCGACGCTTCCCGGTCGGACATAAAAATAATCTTTTAAATTGTAATTTTTGATTTTAAATATCCCAATAATCTTGAGATAAACAACTGAACTACTACTGTGTCATGCTTTAAAGCATCAGAAATGATCACAAAACTTATGTGTTTAAGTGTACCGTTTTCTTTGTAATATGCTACAAATGGAGCCTTTCTTATATCTAATGAAATTCATAGCGCGAACCGTAGACTTTAAGCTCCTTGTTCCGTATATGTTATGTCGCTAAATTAGCGGCAATTCACTTCACGCTTGAAATTTTCGCCTCACTGGATCAGTATTTCATTTTCACAAATAGTCTCAGTTCTATAGAGGCTATTCACTCCTTGAGACCGGTAATGCACCCCTCGTATTTTCTCATGAAAATACAGTAGCTTCTAAGTGCTTTATCTTCGCGTTATTTTATCATGACCTTTGTATGGGTGGCATCTCATTGTTCAATTCTGGACAATGAGAGAGGGGATTCGCTTGCAAAGGTGGGCGCTATAGAAGGCTATATATTTACGATCGACAAATCGCCTTAAAGGAATTGTTTCCTATTTTTCGTCAACCGTCACTCGTCAGCTGGCAGTATAAATGGAGTAAAGGAGAATTGGGGCGATGGCAACATTCTATCATCCCAAAGGTGTCGAAGAAATCTTGATTTGGAGGGATGGATGTGGGTCGAGACTTCATTCGTGTGATGTCTCGCCTCATGTTCAATCATTATTCTTTGAACGCTCATATATACCGGGTTGAGCTGAGCGACAGCAATCTCTGTGAGTGTGGACAAGGCTATCAGGACGCAGATCACGTAATTTGGTCTTGTGCTGAGCATCGTGGAGTCAGATCTGAGCTTTATGATTCCCTTCGGGCTCGAGGTAGACAACCCAATGTGCCGGTTCGAGATATTTTGGCTCTACGTGATCTGGAGTAAATGAAACTAATATAAGTGTTTTTAACTAACATTAGCCTTAGATTGTAGTTATTTTGACATGTATGTTTATTGTTAGTGTTTTTTTTATATGTGTTTGTGTTTTTTCTTTCTTTCTCAATCATGTCCAAGTCAAAATAAGACCAAAAGTTGTATAGTTATAAGTTTTTAGACAATTCCGAATTTAAAATAAACGTGCTTTGTAAACCATACTTCAAATTCCCCCACCCATTTCCCATCTGTTTATTTTTTATTAACCTATTAACCTCCAGACGGTCGCGAATAATCGGTTCTATCCCCTTAACGTTAGTTTTAAGATAATTGATGTGAAATATCAAAACTTGGCTCTGTAAAGTTGATTCAATTGCGTCTGTACAAATAAATGATATTAAAAAATATATCGTCCCGGCACTACGATGAGAACCGATAATAAACTTGAATGTACTTAGCAATCAGCCTGCAATGCCCATGAGAAAAATTAAACAGGTTAATTGTCCATGAGTCATATCCTATGACTTATGCATCTACACTAGTATGATACATCATGTTAGTAGCTTAGTAAACTACATGATTAAAAGAAACTCCATTTCAACTTCCACTTCTAAATCATCATTGCACATAGATTGGCCTTCAAAAACGCAAATATGTTGTTCTTACTTGAAATTAAGCCTGAGATCTCTCACGCTCATGGCGTGATACTATGCTACAAAGGTATTATCATGAAATTAATGCTCACTTAATTGAACGATACTGGTAGGAAGACCTGATGTGCTAAAATTCAACTCGATGAAATATTGGCTATTACAGTCTTTATATAATTTGATCACAACTCTGTTGTCGCTCGTCATTTTGCAGTTCGATTTATTTGCTTGACGTACATCGCTTGACAAACCCGACCAGATTGTCGATAACTTCTGTCATAGTTAGTGACAAAAAGGACAATTATGTTGTTGTCACTACTTCAAATCAATAAATAAATATAGAAGGTTGCAAAACTCTGTATTCGAACCGAGAACTTTGAGACTACCAGATTCGTACTTGTACCACACTGCTTATCAAAACATGAAGTTAAGATTTGGCTGAAGGTGTATCAGAATTTCTTAATGTACAAATCGTTAGCCATCAAACATAACCAAAGACGATTGCTTTGAAGCATAAAGTTTGTGTTGAGCTCGAATTCGAGGGTGTTTGCTTGTATTTCCGTTCTTTAAACTGTTCGTCTGCTGTTGACGATTTAAGTTCATTGGAGTCGGGAATCCGAGGGTATGACTGATCTGCTGTGGTAACAAATGGACAGTGTGAGTGACATAAGAATAAAGAACAAATTTATTACTCGAATGCTTCTAAGTCTGGCCGTGGCGATCTTGTCGTTTGACCAGAGATTGACAATGACCGACGCGATAATTGCCTTGCCTGGTTGGAACCCAAAAGCACATGTTTTTAAATTTTCAAATCACATATCAACATATCACGGCATTAGAACGTTTTATAATAATACTACTATGTATACCACTATAGATCACTGCTGACCTCTTATTAACATCAGGAGAAACATTATTTCACCATACACATTCCACAATATCAGCTGGAATTTGACCGGCTGTGCAGTCCCTACCGAAACCGAGGAATCTGCAGTCAGTCACCCGATAGCTTAAAATGCAGATAGTGACAGCCCCTACCTTCACTGCTGATTCAATTCCGCGCTCGGTATCTCCACATGACTGAGCAAGATTTACCCGAGTCATGCAAAGCAAACGTAACAGCTCTCAACGGCATCGACTGACTGGCTGCCTGACTACCCTGAAATCCATTCAAGAGGTCGCAGGTATTTATGTACGCATGTTTATGAATAGAGCAACCAAGTGATGAAATATTTGATATGCATAGGAAATTTTAGCATAAATATTTATAGATCAAAACACAGCATGTGCCACTGTGCGTACTCTTACGTACCTCTGTACAATCATCGAGCATGAAGCCAGCAGAGTTGATTGAAATTGAAATCTGTACCTGGCTGCCTTTGTGGCTTGTATTACCTACTTCAATGGAGCTGCAATTTCCCAAAGGGTTTCGTTTTATCTCGACCCAACCTGATGGATGTTAATTACGGAGAATTTCATTTACGGCCATTTCAATCACAGAATTTCTAATGCCTACTTCAAACCCAATCATTCAGATAAATGGCAGAGGCACTGGAAATAGAATTTAAAAATGGTTTTTCGATTCCAAGTCCCGGGACAGGGAATTCTATTTCTGCCTACGTTGTTGATTAGATTGAGAAAGCCAGTAACGGGACGGAAAGTGAAAATATTTAACGATTCGAATGACAGACATTAATTACCCGGGAGCATGAAACCGATACACTTCATTTGACGTTTGTAAATGAAGTACGAAAATACGCGTTCGTTGCCCAAACGAGCGCAAAGTCCGTGTGGGAGTTTGGGAGACTGATACACCCGCAGGACGTGTTCGAAAAGAAATGATTTTTCCACACGACGGGAGACGAAAGGTGAGACAGATATCAGCGAATCACGAGAATAGGAATGTTCGGGTTTTCGAATACGATAAATGAAAATTATACTAGCAATAAAGAAAGCAATTGATAATTGTAATTGAAAAACTAGAAAATTTTAAACTAACTAGATCAGTTTTTTTTAAATAAAAAATAAAAAAAACTGAAACAAACTTCACTAGAAAAGATTTATCCCTTGACAGATAGGCCTATTTCGTCTGCGACTTACAGACTTCTTCAGAGTCATGGCCTTTCCACGATAATTTTCGACGGAACCTGCTGTAAAGATCAGCTCTGGAAAAGTACATTCTCTTAGGAACAGCGGTGGAAGTTTGTCGGTTCCAAGTCTCTTGAAAACGGTAGAAGTCACTTCTTGCTGAGACCAACGGCTGCAGATTCATGTTCAAAACTGGTCAATTTCTGATGGTATCGAACCAGAATACGGGCTAGCTGGTATAAAGTGCATTTTCAAAGAAATCTGTAAACAAATTGGCTAGGCCGTCTGGAGAATCAGCAATAGCATTCTGGAATGTCATCTCAGCGGGAAATCTAAAGGGTGTTTCGATCAAAAATTGGTAGCATTTCCTTTCTTCCTGCATTAAAATTTTTTGCACACCCCTCATTTTAAAGATGTGTGCGTGTAGCATCATGCCTCTATTTTGATTTTGAGATTAGCACTTCAGTTATCAAAACGCATCAAAATTTTGCACGTGCATGACGAAAATCCAAACTACTCTCACGCCAAGTTGGCGAAATTGTTGAATGTGGTTAAATCAACTGTAACCAACGTATTTTAATGTTCGGTGTTCGGTGAACGTTTTTCGACAGCCAGGAAAGCTGGATCGGTGAAAAATCGAAAACCGGAGGCCACAGCGACGACAAAAAGAGTTGCCTGCTGTTTCGAGCGGAACCCCAACCTCTCCGTCCGAGATGTCGCATATATTCTGGGAGTGGCGCCTTCAACCGTGGATAGAGCTAAAAAACGAGCTGGACTGTCGACTTACAAGAAAGCGGTTACTCCAAGGTAGTCACATGACGATAGCATAAAAAACAGATCGTGCGTTTTAGTACTCCGACGCGCTGGTAATACATCGTGAATTATTGTGATGAAGAGTTGGAAGAGCAATTGGAACGATCATAATGTCCAGAGTGCCACATTATTGATTTGAAATTTGTTGACTGGAATGGTGCCGCGTCCAGATCGAGGCGCTGCGTCGGTTTCAAAAAAACATTGGACACATTGCAACAGGATCCGTTTTGGTAAACGGTGTGCTGAATGCAACTGACGCCGGCAGCGAATAAGATATTTAACTATGTTCCCAATTTATTTTCTGTACAGAGATGCACATTAAAGTTATTCAAATTTTGGCACCGATTTAAGCCAACAGTAAGGATGTTGTTGGGACCACTCACAAGTGTGGGTGGTTTATTTCAGCAGAATAAAAAAATATGTTAAAACATCGAGTTTGTGGACCGATTTAAACCAACAGTAAGGTTGCAGTTGGGGCCACTGACAAGTGTGGGTGGTTTATTTCAATGGAATATAAGAATACGTTAAAAGCATCGAGTTCGAGGACTGATTTAAACCAACAGTAAGGATGCTGTTGGGGTTACTCACAAGTGTGGGTGGCTTATTCTAGCAGAAAGTATGTTAAAACACCGAGTTTAAGGACCAATGTAAACCAACAGTAAAGATTCCGTTGGGGCCACTCACAGGTGAGAGTGGTTTATTTCAATGGAATACAAGAATACGTTGAAAAATCCAATTGAACGACCGATTAAAACCAACAGCAAGGGTGCTGTTGGGGCCACTCACAAATGTGCGTGGTTGATAGCAAACAAAAACTTCTGTTAAATAGCAGTAACACATTTACACTACCTGGAATAACAAGAAAGATCCAATTAAAAACGAGTTAAAGACAAATAGACAAAGAAAAACAATAAGTAAGGTTCAAATCATCTATGCAGCAAAATCAACAAAACAATACTATCAAATACAATGACACTGTGAACCACGATAAAGCAATAACAAAGATTGAACTGCAAAATCAGACACCAACCAAACGGCACACAGCGCTACATGACTCAGATTTGTCAAACTGTCCACCTGCAAATCGAAAATGAAAAACACATTCATTAGTGCAAAGGCTACCACAGATTTCGTTCCTGCATTCAAGGCACCAAAAAACAAAATCACAACAGGAGAACATAGAATCAAAATGATTATTGGACATACAAGATATAATAATTAAAGGTATATACAACCTACCAGGCAAAAATTACATAATTATTTCCATGTTAATACACAAATCACGAAAACACAAGCAATGATAAAAATGGTAATAATGATGGTAAAGATGAATGGTAATGGTAATGAATAGACAATGTCCTACAAGACAATATATACAGTGATGAGATATTATAATATGAACTGAAAATTACGCTTCTGCCGACTGCTGCTCTCCTGCAACTGTAAACAAAACTGCGCATCCATTATGCACCAGGAAATCTAGACAATATATGACAGCCATGAGAAAAATAAATGAACCTTAAATTTTAAATTATTTTACAACACCTGATGACCTGGAAGACCTGAAATACATAATGCAAAATACAGTTCATTCAAACCTCGATAAAGTGAAACCAATCTATATGCAACAATATACTATCATATCACAACAACAAAATAGAGAAACAATGTATTTTGCCTCCACTTCTCTTAATGTCCCTCCATGCCACCAGGATGGATCCAAGGCAAGGACGCTCCCAAAGCGCGCCGCAACCACGAACCCAATATGAATAGTAACATTCTCAATGTGAACTCCTCTGAAGCAGGTGCACACGATCCTCTATAGAAGGTGGAAAAACTACTAGATGTGATATTTTCACAAAGGAGCTGATTTTTTTCTTCGGCTCTTGAAGAAGAATCCTTACTGAGCCCTGCGGCTCGACAATCCGGCCAGTTCACCGCACGGGTCTAATCAGTGGAACTGCGCTCTGTAGAATTACTAAAAACACTAAAAAAGGACAACTAAAACCGCGAGGCGAAACAAATAGAAAGGGCGAAAAACAGAAAATACAGCAGCATGTTTTTGTTGCATCATGAGTGGTTGCAAAACAACAAGCAAGAGTACCATATCAAAAGAGCCTATTTTTATATTCGCGGTATAACTTCAGCTATATTAAATTAAATTATTGGAATAAATATTTCACGCGGCTTTCCTCCGAGTAAAATTACCACCACGCCGTTTCATCAACCACGGTTGTTCGTTTCAAAAGTGTTACACCGCGTTGCATGTTTGAAAACAATACGACAGTCCCGCGGTGTATTGTATCGAATAAATCTGAGTATAATTGAAGGTTATTGATTGGCCATAGAAGCCGTTTAAGCCATGGTTTTTGCTTTGCTTTTTTTACTGAGGTACTTCATGAAAGAGATTTACATTAACGTTGAGTGGAAGCGGATGTCAAAATTCATAAATGTATTTACTATCTTGTTACGTGAGGGAAGAAGTGAGTTGAAAATTGCCGCTAATTGCGTTACGTAATATACGCTAAGACTCAATTACCCATAAAATGGTAATTGTTTCACCCATATATAGGTAACTGATGCAATACTCATATTATGGGTAAATTGTACTCACAAAAGATGGTAAACTTCACTTGCAATGTGAGTAACGTGATTTTACCTAAATGTGAGTAAAAGCACAGTACCCACATTTGGATGAAAACATAAACATTTTCAGTTGGTATATTTCATTGGATCGAGTAGGTATCATTCCATCTTGTGATTTAACAGATTGAGATCCATCACGAAAGTTGAGATTGCGGAGTAGAAGATGGAAGCTGCTCTGCAACATTAAGGCCGATTCCAACGCTGAGTTTCATGTTTGTTCCAAACTGCTTGCCAGTTCTAAAATTTGTAACTGTCAAAAATAAAACTAAAACACGTTAATAGCAATGCGAAGTTTTAAAAATATTGGTCGCTCATAATTTAACGTTTAGAAAATCACTTGCAAAACAAAACAAAAAACGCTAATTTGACAGTTATCAATCATAACAGCTGGTATAACCACAAAGAAATCCAATTGAAAACAATGTTGCACCCGTGTTTCAAATACCGGTGCAAATAGAGCAGAACTGTCGAGCAGTTGCAAATCTGTTGCAAAAATTTGCTCGAAAAGTAGAACTGCAACACAGCATTGGGAATGGTTTGTTTCAGTTCGAGTTGTAAACTATAACAGCCCATACAAAGTAGAACAGCGTTGGGATCGGCCTAAAGGGCTCCCTCTTCCCCTTTGAAACACGTTTTATATGAAGCAAATCAAAATTTTGTACCGATTGTCACACTTAATACCTCTTCCTCCCTTCAGTGCGTGATGTGATTTATGGACGACACACTTTTATGTTTCCGCTGGTTCCGTGGTCATTGCAAGCGTAAAATGCATCAAACTTAGCCTTAACTTTTTTTTTATCTCACACAATATCGCATGTGATATCTGCATTCCAACTTTTTTCGAAAATACGCTAGATTTTTTTCGGTTTGACACGTTTGACAGTACCACCGGACCAAATTTTTGAGTTTCAGTTACATTGTACTAGAAGTGTCAACTTGTTCCCGGGTTGAAAAAAAGAAAGGTGGCGGATCTGACAGAGTTTTGAGACTGTACGGGAGCTGGAACTGTTCGATTTTGAAAAATATAATGAGTACTTAGCTGAATTCATACGATATCCATTGGCATTGATGCAACGAGCAAGCCGCCGGCGCCGCCGCACTAGGCAACTTTGTTCATCCTTCTGATTCATTCCTGGCTTCCGGCTTTTCCATCCTCTTCTTTTCTTTGCCCATTACACTAGTTTACAGCATTTATGAACACGGTAAGCTTATCATCATTTCTTATGTGAAATTTTATGCAGAATTCAATTTTGTCATCAAATGAAGGAAAATAAAATTTCACACCGATCTTTTGAACCCTGCAATATTCTAGGAGAAATATATATAATTTGTTGCCTATTTTTTAGGAGATTTGTAAAAAAAATTTGCTAAACATATGATTAAGACCAAACTAACGTCAACAATATATTGCAAAAGTAGATTAAAGCCAAAGCATAATAGAAGAAAATAAGGGCTCAATGGTGAAAATCGGTTGAAAAATGAAGAAGTTATGCTGCTTTATGCAAAAGTGCATAAATTCGTAAAAAAATAGAATATGGAAATTCATAAGAAATACTCCCAGCTCTCTCTCTCTCTCTCTCTCTCTCTCTCTCACACACACACACACACACATACAAGATTTGGTTTACCTACTGTTCTATTGTTTGTTAAGATATTCTGGCACCTAATTTTAATAGCTATTGGTAACCCTTCAAAACAAAAAAAAGTTCGTTGTTCGGTTATCGGAGTGAGAAAAATGTGCGCTGCAAAACGAGATCAAATGCAAAAATGATCCACAAAAGTTTTGTTATGCCTGTGGCGTCTACATTTTTACGACACCGGTTAAATTCACTGCTTGTCTTCAATCGGCGTTCCGTTTTTATTTGGAAATTTGTCCGGAGAACCTGGATAAACCATGGGTGCCTAACGTTCTGTGTAATTCGTGCAATACATGCCTAGTTAGGTGGATAGCAGGTAAAAGGTATGCATGACTTAAATACCATTGGTCCCATTCAAATTTGTTATGTACTCACATTTCTGTCACTGTAAAGCCGCTATTTGTCCTTTGATAAGCCAGTTATTTGGAATGAACCTTTTTGCCATGCTACGGATTGTTATTTCTGCCTCACCGAAGCTCAACAACATAGCCGCCATAAGTCGGTGCAGTATGCTGATGTTCAATCCGTAGAAAACCCAACTCCACATTCGAATTCAAACCGGTATCCTATTTGCCCAAAACGAAAAAGGGAGTCTTCATTTGAAGATACTGCCCAGTTGGTTAACGAGGACGCAGATCAAAGCGACACAGAATTTGAAACAAAACCATCATTATTTTCCAAAGCAGAACTCAATGATTTGGTACGTGATTTGGAATTGTCGAAACAGAAATCCGAACTGCTTGCATCACGCTTAAAAGAAAGAAATTTATTAGAGCCTGGTGTGACAATTTCGTACTACAGAAATCGTGATGAATCGTTTGGGGAGCATCACAATTCAAGTGAATGGCGTTTGTTTATCGACAGCAGTAAACTGAGTATGAAGGCTGTTTTACTGCATCAAGGAAACAGGAAACCCTCGCTCATGCTGTTAACATGAAGGAATCGTATGAATCAATGGTGCTGCTGCTTTGATAAATTATAAGCAACACTCTTGGAAGATTTGCTCCGATCTTAAGGTTGTTGCCATGTTGAGTGGGTTACAACAAGGGTACGCAAAATACATGTGCTTTCTCTGTAAATGGGGCAGCCGAGCACGTAAGGAGCATAGCGTTCAAAAAGACTGGCCAAAGAGCACAAGTTTGACTCTTGGGAAAGAAAACGTGAAATGTGTTCCTCTCGTGCATAAAGATCAAATTATTTTCCCATTGTTACATATTAAACTTGGACTCTTCAAGAATTATGTAAACGCGTTGGAAAAGAATGGACCTGCATTTGAATATCTGAAATCAGTATTCCAAAACATATCGGAGGCAAAGATTAAGGAAGGTGTTTTCGTGGGTCCTCAAATTGAAAAATTGATTGAGGACAAACATTTATTTGCAGTTTTGTCTCCTGATGAGCAAGAAGCGTGGAAATCATTTCGACTGGTTGTTACGAATTTTCTAGGAAATACTAAGTTATTGAAAATTTGCTGGAAAACTTTAAGAAAACAGGTAATATTAAATCTTAAAAACAAGTAAAAACATGGGTAATGTTTCATGTACATAGTGTAGCGATCAGGAAAATTGTACACTTTTGTATGTAATCAATTAGATCTAAGAAATTTTAATTTTAGTTCCATAAGGTAGGCAGTAGGTAAACACAAGCATTCGCATGAAATCTTTCCTAAGGCGGGCTCATTTAAATTATAGTTAAAAAAGGAAAGGGACGGGTGGTCAACTAAACGAGACAAGTATCGTTGTATGTCCAGTTTCACGATAGGACACGAAGGGTCCCGGGAAAAGGCAGACTTCCGGTTTGTCCGAGTTTGCTAACTTTAATCTGAGGATTCACGGTCTCGTTCATTCTGTCCGTGACATCTCAACGAATTTGAAGTGTGCGCGTTTGCTCGTGATCGTTTTTCTTGTTTAAAAATTAGGGAAAACGAATTGTGTGTAACAAAGTTTGTACGATTAGGAAAAAGCTAAAAACTAGTAGGGGAGGATGGTACAAAACGCACCGTTTAAGCAACATCGTGAATTACTAGTGAATGGAAGCTGAAATTTATGAACAAGTTATTTGGTATGGCGCATTACTATGTTTTCCTTGTAGATCAAATGTAATTTAAATTCAAAACGATGATTTTTCGTGATTTTTTAAACCTTTTCCAATTTGATACCAAGACGACACCGGGGTAAAACGCCTGTTTCATTGCTCAATATGCACCCCAAAATTGGGGTAAGACGCACCACAGCACTGGTATATGATGCACCACAATATTGGGATAGCATGCACCGCTTGAAAAAGGTAAACACACGGCTATAATAAGTTACTCAGAGTTGTAAAGTGAGGAGGTTGCAACATCTCGCCACATCTTTTTAGCTCAAGCAACCAATGGGTATGGAATAAAGATAGCAAAACGTTGCGATATGTTGCCAACTCCTCATTATATACACGCTTAAAAAAACTACCCGATAGAGCATTTAAGTGTGGGAAGCCAACTTTGGGTATAATTATGTTTACCTACCATTGGGTTCAAATTACATACGTTTGGGTAGAATTTTACCATAAGTAAATTATTTATACTCAGCGGTTATTCCTCCTTCCCCACCCCCCCCGGGGGCCTTTGTCTCTGCGTGAGCTACGCCCGGGCGCTCCGCCCCCGGTTTCGTGGTGCGTGTTTGTGTGTTTTTTCTGAAAATATATATATTATAGAGTTTTATTTTCTTGTATTTTTTTTTTTCGCCCTCCCGTGAGTGATTTATTACTAACCTGGATGTTACGCTGGTAAACTTATTTTAAAACACTATTATTTACATGTGGAGTCAGTCATGAGGTTTATTCTATTTTGTTCATGTGTTGGTGTATTTAGTGCCATATTGTACTACAAAATTATGAGTTATGCTGTTTTATGTAAACATTGATAAAGTATCATTCCATTAAAACTATAGTTTTGAAGAATTGAGCACATTTATTGAGTGGGTCGTTCTACCTCACCAGTGCATTTTGTACTGTTCTCCCCTACAGTCGCTTCTTTTCAATTCGCAGCCGTTGATACGCACTGAAAACGCAGTCGCTTCTCCCCGCCGGACGGATTTTCCCGGCCACCGTCAACCCGCCGGAAGCGAACCGATCCAACAACACATCGGTTCGAGGAGACACGAGGAGATCTCCGGTGGTTAGTTCCACGCCGGTTCGTCAACATACCGGTACGGCAAAGTAACCGCCATCGAAGTGGCGCGCGAATCGCCATAGCACTTGGCGCCATTCCACTCGCCAATTCACCATTGGTCGCCATTGAGCACCTCGTCGATAGACATCATCGAACCCGTTGTCAGGTCATCGATCGTAAGCCAACAACAGCTGGTGAGTCAAGCCCTTCTTTACTTTGGAGTGTGGCGTCCGGTGAGGGCGCCACGGAGTGATTTTTTGCCAGTCTAAGACTGAAGATAGCCATGCGCTATTATTAGTTCCGAGTTCCGTGCCACGCTTTCCGGTCTCGTGAATGTAGGCTGTTTCTGACGCCGCCTAAAATTCAGTTTGTCGCAGGGGCACAGACTCGCAAGGAGCTGCGTTGCCGGTTCTGTGACGTCACACATCAGCTAGTAGAACACAAGCACTTGAGCACGCTAGGTTAGTTTAGAGAGAGTGAGAATAATCGCACACAGAAGGAGAGAGGGACGAACAAACACTATAATACGATGTGATAATTACAATACAACAATAAATGTTTGTGTTAGCGCTACAAAAGCTATTTAATTAATGAAGATATTTTCCATCACTTCGCGTCCTCGTTTTAGTTTGGTGATTCCGTTCTCTCGTGTTTGAATTTGTATGTTGGGGCGAGAAAGTCCGCTTGAAGATCGGTGTGACGTCTAGTGGCGGGTGTCGAGACTACCTATGATGGAAGGAATCTCAGTTAAATAGAGGTTTGAGTATGAGCGGCTCTCTCCGCGGTCTCTGAGTGACTATCGTGAATGTGGTGGCGTACGACGTTAGGGTTGTCCGCTTGGTCGTTTTATGTTGCAATCCAGCTGGTCTGATCCAAAGATTTTATTTAAATGGACTCGCCCTTAGGAGAGTCTCAACCGGGCAAACAAACATTGGGCGTGTGGTCTCCCTTCAGGAGTGGCGCTTAAGCCACACACCTTAAGATTCGGATCGTTCGGGCAGGCTACAATAGTTTATAACTCCTTGCTCTTCATGACTATGAGGGTTATTCCGAGAGTCAAAGTGACGTATGTCGCTTAGTGAAGTGAAAAAAGTCACCTACAGTGACGTGAAAACTACATTTGATTTACCCAGAAGAGTCACGTCACTGCAGGTGAATTTTCTCACTTCACCAAGTGACAAAGGTCACTTTGACTCTCGGAATAACCTTCTATAGGTTAGAACATGTCATTGAAAATCCATTTCCTCCATTCACATTTGGATTTCTTCCCACCGAATCTTGGCGAAGAAAGTGATGAGCACGGTGAACGGTTCTACCAACAAATGAAGCAAATAGAACGACGATATCAAGGCTTTTGGGTCGAATTAATGCTGGGTGACTACTGTTGGTTTCTAGTTAGAGAAACCAAACCGATGCATAAACGACAAAGCTCAAGTTTGAATCATTTTTAAGTTTTAATAAACTTATTTTAAAGAAATTTGCCTATAGTGCTCAAGAACGACAAAAAACGGTGTGTGTGTGTGTGTGTGTGTGTGTGTGTGTGTGTGTGTGTGTGTGTGTGTGTGTGTGTGTGTGTGTGTGTGTGTGTGTGTGTGTGTGTGTGTGTGTAGAGAGGGAGAGAGATAGATAGAGAGAGAGAGAGAGAGAGAGAGATGGCCGCATTTCAGCACTTTTTCAGAAAACCAGCATAACTTCCGCATTTCAACCAATTTTCACCATACAGCCCTAATTTTCTTCATTTTTTGTTTGACTTTAAGCTTCACATGCAATATATTTTTTTGTTGACGTTATTTTGGTATTAATCATATGTTTAGCACAATTTTTTTAGAAATCTCCAAAAAAATGAATATACTTATGAATAGCGTTGAAACTATTACTCCTGGAATATTGCAATGTTGGATAGATCGGTGTAAAATTTAATTTTCCTTCATTAAATGACAAAATATTTAAAATTGGATCACTCGTGTTGGAGATATTCCATTTAAAGTAAATGTGTTTTTGTTCTATTTTAATTTTTTTATTGCATTTTTGAATTCTGCATAAAATTTCACATTAGAAACATTAGTCGAATTATAAAGTTCATCACTTTTGATTTATTTTTTAAACTAGTGTTAGCAAAACACAAAAACACATATAGGCACCCGCTTATATGCGGTATTTACAACAAACGTCGAATAAATACGAACGTTTTTGGGGCAGCCATCATTATTCGGGGAGACTACTGTTCGCAACCGGCACATTCTTTCATACAATATGATTACTTTTTAGCGGCACCTGTCCGGCACCTAATCGGTTTAGCGCTAGCGATAAGCACGTTTTGGCCCTCGGCGGGACGGATTTCACGCGAAATTTGGACACTTTTTTTCGAAACGGGCAAGACCGAACTTTTCTCATCGACGTTATTTTTTACAAGCCTTTCAAGGATCCACTTTTCCCACCCCGAAAAACCAACGCACTGAACCATGCGTTACGCTTATAGAGCGACCATGATTTATATTATTTTTTCAAATGGCATAACGTCACAATACTATAAAATAGCCAGATACACAATATCTCTCCATAATTCCCGATTCGTGGCTGCTCCTCTCTAATCCCTTGAGCACCTTGTAACCCCTAGATCTTGCTCCACCTGGTCTAACTATCTTGCTCGTTGCGCCCCATGTCGTCTTGTGAAGGCTTGGACTTTTACCCTTATTTAAAAAAAAAAACGGGGTGGCTCGCTTTTGTCAGGGCTGATTTCGGATATTTGTGGATTTTTGGAAGAAACTCAACGAGTCCAACAACTGCTCAGTCCCCCCACATCCTAAACAGTACCGCCGCTCGTCCGGAGCTACTTATTCACTCATTCATAGTTCATAGATGCGTTTGTTACGGTTCATGATTTGTGAAATTTCAGTTATGAAGCATGAATGAGGGTCATGATTCCATGACACAGCGGTATGATATTTTATACCGAGTTGGATTCATCAAAACGGGAATTGATTTATAGTAACGCTTGTGGCGATCAATACTCATGTTCAAGCGAGCAGTTGTTATTATTCATGAATCCGACAACAGATTTTTTTTCCATGTGTATTACAATGGAAGTCGATTGGTCATATTTAGGACATGATCTTCGATATGAATATAATTTGTCGGCTTAAGCAGTCAAATCATGGCGGCTTTAAAGTCTGGAAAATCGTAAAAAAAAGTTACAAAATAAGTTCGAATCATTATGAACAAGATGATATTCATGATGCCCTAGTGGATTTGTCGGTGAATCTATGTCATAGGGATTGTATTGAAAATAATCTGGCAACGCTTATGATGCGATCACACAAACACGTGTAAGATTATCGGTCTGAGCCTACCAATATTTGAAGCGTTCATCTCTCAACAACTTGATCAGCTCCTGAACTTTTGGTAAACAGTGATCTTTTTTGAGATGCCGCGAAAAAAAAGAGGTAAAATTCAAGTGGTGGACATGTGGTTTCTTGAGAAGATTGTCTTGATGAACCAAATAGCAAAACGTTTCGAAATTCATCACAATAGCTTAAAATTTACCATCAACAAGTTCGGGGAACACTACTCGTTAGATGAGCTGCCAATAAAAGGAAGAAAATCAGGTCCAGCTGACACAAAAATGGATCGAAAAGTAGTCAACCTCTTCCTCAGAACAAATCGATGTCAATTCGTCGGAATGGTGCAAAAAATCAAGAAGCGCAACAACATGAAGAGTTATAAAATGCATAAAATAACAAAACAAAGTGCTGAGCAAAAACCCATGGCCAGAAAGTTCTACATCCGAGTTTTGCAACGACCATTTGCCTGCGTTTTGATCAATGACGAAACAAGTGTGAAAGAGGACTTCGGAACACTTCCAGGACCCAATTTTACGCGAAGATGTGAGGCTCTCCGAAAAGCCGTTCGAGGTGGAAAAATTTGGCCAGAAGGTTCTCGTATGGCAGGCAATTTGTTCCTGCGGCTCCAAATGTTCATCGATGTTCTTCACTAAAGGTACGATCAATGCCGAAGTTTACCCTATTGAGTGTTTGCTGAAAAGAATGCTTCCGTTATACAGGCAACACAAAGTTCCTCCTTTGTTTTGGCCTGATTTGGCGTCAGCCCATTACGCCAAAACCACAGTACAATGGATGCATTGGAAAGACATCAATCCTCTCAATTGTCGACAGGTTCGTACAATTGAACGCTACTGGGCTATTGTCAAGCGTAACGTCAAGAAGAGTGGTAAGGAGTGTAAAACCATGGATTAGTTAAAAACGAATTGGTCTGCGGTTTCCAGAAAATGCAACAAAACTATTGTCAAAAACCTCACGATTGGAGTCAAATCCAAAATCATAAAATGCTGAATATAAAGTTGCTCCTTCATTTTTTTGGTTTAAACTAAGAGAGCAAGACTTGTATTAAATGATAGGAAAAAATGTGTTGCTTGTTTATTGTGGGTGGCTCTTTTCTATGCCGGTCACTGTAGATTCCTGGAAATTCATGTTTCTTGTTGTATCTTCTTTATTGTTTAATAATTAACATTGTTTTATATTTTCTGATTTATGATTTTAGATGCAACGGTGCAAAGTCCAATGTTGACCGGTACAATGATCATCTTGAGCTCTCTAATCACGCTTTCTCAACTGAACATCTTAATAAATCTTGCGTTGTTTCTTCAGTTCATCCATCGAACTTGTGGCTGCGCGGGCAGACTAAATTAAAAGAATCATAATTGTTTGTAAAATGTGAGATTGGATGCCTAACCATTTTTCCTTAAGCTGAAATGTACATTTACCAGCTTGCTTAGTTATAAGTTTGAAAGATTACCCACACAGACACCACTGCAATTTATTTTCAAGGCAGTCATTATGTTTTGAATGAGCATAATCGATTTATCAATAATATTTATATTTCTTACTGCAAAAACAAACTAACCATAAAAAATCTTGATCATCTCTAATCGCGTTGTCACTTATTCAAATAATTTGGATTTCCTGGCCAACCTGGCAAATGGAACGAGGTTGTCCCTTTCCCACCAAACCTTTATCCTCTGATATTATGCTGAGTAGCGCTGACGTGAGTAAAAAAGCACTGCTGCAGATGAATTTGAACGACATCAACGACGATGACGGTAATGGCGACAGAAGCAGCAGCAGCAGCAGCAGCAGCGGATACGGGATTATCGAAATTGTTTGAATTTAATCGAGTGCTCTGTTGTCGTTCCTTTCTGTACCCAAGTCACGGGCTTTGATGGCTCGCCCGGATCTAGAAGGAGACGGAGAATTTCGAGAGCTTTTAAATCGTTTCGTTGCTTTGTTCCCCAACAGACACTAACCGAGGAATAAATGATCTTTGAAGTGATTTCATTCGTAAAATTAGAGCTGTAGGATAATTGACGAGTGTTTGCTTTTGTTTAGCGATTGTAAAGAATTGCAGGATTGATATTCTATGGGTTTGTCTAATAGCTGCAGCGGGAACCACATCAATAACCATGCTGTTGATAACCAACTGCGTGTCGGATTTGGGAACAAGGCAGAACGTTGGTATTTGGTGGTTGCATAATTGGCTGCTATGGTAGAGCCGAGTGTGGCCACTGCCACTGGTTACTATACGAAGGATGGCGCTGATAGGTAGGAAGGTTGTTTTTGGATGGTTGAAGTTGTTGAGTAGCGGTTGCTATCGGTTGATGGTAAGTAGGAAGGTTGTATGTATTCATGCACGGCATAGGATTGTAATAGGTTGGCTGAAGTTGCCAGGGCTGTTGATTAGCGGTTACTATAGTTTGGTGATAATTCACATTCAGTGGGTCCACATAATTTGTTTCAACAATAGGTTCCATTGTTACATGTGTTGGTTCAAGAAACAGAGGAAGCTCAGTATTGGTTTCAGGTTGATTTAGGTGCTGAAAAATTTAACAGTTGAATCAATTAGTAATCAAAATGAGGATTTCATGAAAATCATACCACTGTCGGTGCGGCCACTGCTAAACAAAACAAAGAACACAAACAAATCACAACACGAGACATCGTCTTGACTGTTACAAATCTGACTGCTTACTGATGAAATCCAATAAGGATGGGGTTATTTAAATTGCACATCAATAAGTTCTATCTCTGATTCACATGAAATGTAGTGCACTGCCGATGTCCATACAATATAAACAATCAACAACGTCATCACCCTTTGACATGCATATCAATGCAGTAGCGTTCTACTGTCGAAGCCAAGATAGTAAAGGCAGTGAGTCAGGGTGATGATCGGAAGCTTAACTCGTAAATTATCCCGGATAGGTCGTGGGAGATCGGTTTGAGCATCGAAATTTTGCTGACGCTCCAAAAATGAATCATCGCTCGAGTAACGTTGAATGCTCTGAAAATTTATGGAATGTGGTTGAGCGATTGTTCGATTTTATTCGCTTTGTTTTTTTTTTTAACCTACAGGCGATCAGTAGATACAATTCTGCTGAACATACGAATATTGTTAATATGATGTGATTGTCAAAGTAACCACTTGTAACTTGAATTCGGAAAGATTAATGATGATGGTGATAGTCACGCATAAAGTTCTGCGCTGGACGATTTATCTTTGAGATAAATTTATGTTTACAATTTAATCGGATTTCCAAACAAAAACTAAAAAGATCTGATTACATTGATTTATTAGATATCAAACAACAGTAGACCATTTTGTTACATGGATAATTATTATATTAAAAAAAATTACCTATGTTCTATTAGTTCGCAGAGTGTTTTTGCAATTGTGTACTAGGTGTATTAAAATCAATCATTTCACAATGCTGATTATAAAAAATCATCATGCGGCTTAGCATAATTTGTACGACAATCTACCGCAAATAGCTTAAGATTAAGCTTTGAGAAAAGATCAGTTGAGTCAATACGTTGTGATACCAAATAATTAACTAGCAAGACCTTTGCATAATCCCAACGTTCTTTCAAAGTTTCAATATTGATCAGCATACAACGTGATTCATATCCAGGAAGTCGTACTATAATGCTGTCCATACTAGCCTACTAATATAATAAAAGCTGTTTTTGGATTGACTCTATTCGTTCTTCATATCTTTTCATATAAGGGGACCAAACAATACTACAATATTCTTATATTGACCGGACATAAGCAACATAAAGCATTTTTATCTTGAAAGTGTTATCCGAAACGTTTTATTAAATTAAGCATATTGCCTGCTTTATGAATAATCGTGTTATAATGATCCACACATTTACAGATATACACTCCTGTATCGTTTTCGACCAGTATACAGCTAAGTAATAAATTTCAAAACGCCGTTCATTTCAACTTCAAATTTTCATGAGCATAAACCAGCGATAAAAAAACGACAAAATCCAGGACATTGCCAGTAATGTAAATCCAGCAACGAAGTTACATAAAATACGGAAAATAACCGCATTTCAAGATATTCATGCCATTCAACCAGACGCCTCACTACTGGTCCAAAGCATCCCTCAAACAGCATAAGCTTTCAATTTGTTTAAAAAAAAAAATTCAAAACAGTCTTCTACAGTTAGGGTGGCTTAATCAGAGGTGATTGGTTTCATCAGTTGATTAGAAATAGGTCTGAAACTACTATATTTTCAAAAATATTTCATATTTATTGACACGAACATAAAATCAATCTGTTGGGCTAATGATTCGATGCATGAATCATTATTGATAACCAATCAATGACTGTCATTTTGAAGATTTAAAATATATCATTCAGAAAACCATCAGTTTCCTACCTGCTGAAGAAGTTCTCTTAAAATTTGCCTTTGCGTATTTTGCATTTGCTCACTTGTACCGGAGGGAATGTTTTAATCAGCTCCTTCTCACACCTAGGATTGTTGCCAGAATGTGAAGTTAAACATTAAGTTGAATTTATTTCATATTTAGCTGATTTGAAATAAATCCGAATTTCGGGCAATGTTTTTTCCTATTTTAATTATTTTCGTTTTGTTTTAAACGATTTAGACGTTTTAGACTAGCTGCACTGGTTCTATGATGAATATTTTACCAAGGAACTAAAATAAAACAGGTCTTAGTTACAGGTATCTTTTAAAAATCTTTTTCATGGATTCTTAATTCAAAGCTCCTAAGCATAGGCTCTAAGACGCAATCACTATCTTGATATTTTAATTGTGTGACCAACTTGGAGTTCGCCTGGAACTTCATTGATATGATTTCTTCTTAGAAATAATTTACTGTCAATTTGATTGGAAACCAGATGGGTGAATCAAAGAAAATGTAATTGATATGAAAATATTACCCTATTAGTGAATATTGCATAACTGTTATTCTAATATAAAAGACGTAAGAGAATATATCCATCACACTGAAAATTTATTTTCATTAATTAGGATTCACTCGTTTCGTAAACATGGATTTTGTAAATCGGACAAATGTCTCGTATATAGTCTGAAACATTCAGACTTTTTTTTTTTAGATGGGATGGAAAATCTGCAACCACTGAAGAACTCAGGGTGTGGGGATGAGGGTGCCAACTCCTCGACCCACTAAAAACCCACCCGTGCCTTAAGCCCTGGACCCTCCCCGGGACCACCTTTCGGTATTACTTCGGGGAGGGGGCTATTGTGCTTGTTAAGCACCCATTATGTCTAACTACTAAAGGCTTTAGTAGTTAGGTGATCCCTGCGACCTGCCGTTGGTCGTTTCGCCATTTTTGTTGGAGATCAAGGACAATCTGGGAGGCAGCTACGCATACCACGTCCCAAATGTCCCGGTCTTGGCACATCCTCCGGACCAGATTATCCGGAGTCGTGTCGTGACCGCTTACGGCTATCATGCCGGATCTCGCGCCGTCGAAGCGAGGACATGTGAAAAACACATGTTCCGCAGTTTCCTCTACTCCCGATCACTCGCTGCATGCGGAGGACTGTGTAAGCCCATATTTGTGCAGTTATTGTCTGAAACAGTCGTGGCCTGACAAAATCTGCGTTAAGTGGAAGTTCACTTCACCGTTTCGCCTACCATGGGTCGGAAATTATGGGTATATCCGATGCCGACTCGCGAACTGTCTGACACAGCAGTTGCTGGGCGGCCTCACGATGATTCAGGTTTAGTTGTGTTACCTGCATCAAGGTTGGCTCGTTGGTATACCCTTAGCGGCCGGTATCATCCGGTTTCCCGGTGCACATCAAACATTTGGGGGGACCTTTGCAATCCCGTGCCTTGTGGCTTGTGCTGTCACACCTTCCGCAAATGTTGCTCCTATCTGGTCCTTTGCACTTCCAGGACATGTGTTCGCTTTCTAGACATCTGAAGCATGCCTTGTGTGTGTGTGTGTGTGTGTGTGTGTGTGTGTGTGTGTGTGTGTGTGTGTGTGTGTGTGTGTGTGTGTTTTAGGCGGGATGGAAAATCTGCAAACAGACTCCTGAAGAACTCAGGGTGTGGGGATGAGGGCGCCAACTCCTCGACCCACTAAAAACCCACCCGTGCCTCCAGCCCCGGCCTTCCCCGGGACCACCTTTCGGTATTACTTCAGGGAGGGGGCTAGTGTGCTTTACGCACCCACTATGTCTAACTTCATAGGTCTTCAGTAGTTAGCTTCACCGACCTGACTCTGATTCGATCGAGATGCTCCTGGATCCAAGCAGGGTTCGGGACGTTCGCGCCAGATCGTCCGCGATCTCCCTGCCCGACCACTTACGGTACCTGCCGAACCGCGCGTCACATGGTCCTTCCTCCCATCGAGAAAGCCATGCCTAGGACCGGGATAGGAACGTCTGGGGGCGGCTACCCCAGGGTCGTACCTGTTCCACATGTCACGACCGCTTATGGCTTCCTGCCGGATCCTGCACCATATGGCGCCTCTTCCGCTGTAGTTCGTTTAGCCGTTAAGGGGAGCTTAACGTTTCCAGGGTGCACCGCGGGGAGGCGAACTACTTCCACACCCCAAATGTGTGTGTGGGTGCGTATGTGAGTGTGTGTGTTTCACCCAACCGGGGCGTTCGGCGAGTAGAACTGCGAATAATTTGATCAATCATATGTTCTGCAATGGTGCCCTTTCTGTTATGGAGGCCAATAAAGTTCTGTCCGGTTAGAATCTGGAATCACTTATTGTGTTGCAGAGGCACGGAAAGTGACCGCTGCAAGAATTATTTTACAGCGCTTTGTTTATCTAAGCGCCCACTTTCTGTGGTATAAATTTCACGGTGTTTCGTGCTATGAGTCAAAAGTTATTCCAGATGGAAGCCGAGAGGAGGGAAAAAAATCTGCACACGTTGATAATCCAACGTGGTCCGCAATATATACTACCTTTCATTGAAGCCCATTAAGGTCCCGTGAAGTTTTGGCCAGATTTGGCGAATTGTCACTACGGCCGGGAAGTCATCCGGAAGGTACCGCTATAATAACGTAGATTTCATCGGTAAAAACATAAATCCACCCAACTACCCGCAGTTCCGGCCCATCGAGAGATGTTGGGCAATAATGAAGCGGAAGCTAAAGAAAAGTGGATAAACGCCTCGGGACGCGACTCAGATGACCAAAATGTGGAACAAATGTGCCAAGAAGTTGACTCCGGAGGTGTGCAGCGTTTAATGGGAGAAATAAAGAAGAAAGTGCGAATTTTCATAAGAAACGAAGATAAATTATTGTATTGATATTTTTAAGTTAAGTCGAATAAATTACCTTTGTTTTGATGTATTATACGTATTTTTACGTCAATCCATTACCGAGATACAGTTGATTTTATTATTCCGTATTCTAAATGGACATAGCTTTACAATGAAAGGAGAACTTTTGAGCCAAGACAAGTTATTCTCAAAGCTTTTGGGTAAATGGGAGGTACAGCAAAACATTACATAGACGCCCTTATTCACACTTACAACTCAGGAATAGAAGGTCAAGAAGAGCTACCGTCACCAACTAAAGCTTGAACCGGGTACCTGGGAAACCCACAATACCCGCGGCAATAGCCAGCGGACGATGCCCTGGTCGTTTTTATTTAAAAATGCCAATTTCCCAAGCAACACACAAGTTCTATAACGGTTGAAAATACTTTTATATGACTAGATTTGGTTATATAAAAGCTTATTCAACATAAAATCATGAAGATGTGTTACTCGGGTTGCTTATGGAATGATTCCACCTTCTTGTATTTCTTTTTTCTTGAAAAGAAAAAAAAATGTTCAGCCAGAACCACCGTTGCCAACTAAAGTTTGAACCAGGTATTTAATAAATCAATTATACCTGCCACCTTAGCCAGGAAACAATGTTCTGTACGTATTTAGTGTATACTGAGACTATGTTTTATGCATAAGCCTCGATGAAGTTACGTTATTACTTGTTCTCTCAATACTCCAATTAGAATCCGCCGCTCTCATTTCAAGATGACCATCTTTGCTTTTCAGACAAACAATAATGTAGGTTCTGTTTTAATGACTAATCTGCATCTAATTTTGCTATGATTGCCGTATTATTATTATTATTATTATCATCAATGCAGGTTTGTACTAATCTTTGAATTCAGCCTCAAGGGATCCTGTCGTATTAATTTGTCGTCACTGGCCTTTAACTTATTTAATTCCTGGCACAGGCACAGCACCAACTTAACTTGCAATTTTTGTATTTTTGCTTGTTTTCACTTTCCACAGCGTTCCTTACTTTATTACACCAGATTTTTCGAAGCGCATAACCTCCTCATTTTTATTACTATTTTTCAATCATTTCCACAACTTTTTTCCACTATACTCCACGTTCCATAGACATTATCCCACCTCAATTGAGCAGTCACCACATTATTTGTCTGATTTTTGTAGCACAACACGGCTCAAAACTGAATTTAAAACTGTGGGCAAAGGGCTTGATCCCATATTCACTGCTACCACAAAACAACCTATTGTCTGAAACATTCATAGGAGAGAACAGTACAAAATGCACTGTTAGGGTAGAATGACCCACTCAATGAATGTGCGCACATCTTCAAAACTATAGATTTAATGGAATGATACATTATCAATTGTTACATGAAACACCATAACTCTTAATTTTGTAGTACAATAAGGCAGTAAATACACCAAAATATGATCAAAATTGAATAAATTTATATGACTGGCCTCACACGTAAATCAAAGTGTTCTTAAAATAAGCTTTTGCCATTCGTTAACATCCATGGTTTATAATAAATTCACTTCACATGTATCGTTGACAACAAAATTTAAAGATAGTATCAAAACTTCACTATAATTCCAAGTATTTTCAGAATATTTAGACAAAACTATGCAAGACTCAAACTGGGGCAGAACGCACCGTGGCATTATATACGTCTACACGCTTAGAAAAAAGTACCCAGTGGACCGGTTAGGTGTAGGAAACCAACGTTGGGTATAATCATGTTAATCTACCACTGAGTATAAATAATTTACTTCTGGTAAAATTCTACCCAAACGTATGTAATTTGAACCCAATGATAGGTAAACATAATTATACCCAACGTTGGCTTCCCACACTTAAATGCTTCGCTGGGTACTTTTTTCTAATCGTGTATATTATGAGGATTTGGCAACATATCGCAACGTTTTGCATTCTTTATTCCATACCCATTGGCTGCTCGAGCTAAAAATATGTGGCGAGATGTTGGAACCTCCTCACTTTACAACTCTGAGTAATTTATTATAGCCGTGTTTTTACCTTTTACAAGCTGTGCATGCTATCCCAATATTGTGGTGCATCATATCCTAGAGCTGTGCTGTGTCTTACCCCAATTTTGGGGTGCATATTGAGCAATGAAATGGGCGTTGTACCTCGGTGTCGTCTAGGCATTAAATTGGAAAAGTTTTAAAAAATCATGAAAAATCATCGTTTTGAATTTAAATCACATTTGATCTACAACGAAAACATAGTAATGCGCCATACCCAATAACTTCTTCCTTAATTCCAGCTTCCATTCACTAGTAATTCACGATGTTGCTTAAACGGTGCGTTTTGTACCATCCTCCCCTATTGGCTTTTATCTGGTGAAATGCTATCTTTACACCTTTTTGTACAATACTCGAAATAAATTTCGTGAAGACCAGGTAATCGCTGCTTTTCTTCCACCGTACTCATACATGCTGGTGTTTCTGCGGGAATGAGTGGGAATCATTAATTCATCACAAATTATAAATTAACTTTATATTGATTAATCAAGTATCTTCTCAAGGGTAACCATGGCCTAGTGACTTCAGCCACGGATTTAAAAACAGCTCTTTACGAAAACACAGGCTGGAATCCCATGTCAGAAACTTAAACAAACAACGCTTAAAAACTCCATGTGATTGCGCTTTTTTTTGTAAACTACATTTCGAGTCGATAAAGTAAATCTGTCAGTCATTCATGTAACCACCAAAGAGATGTTTCTTTTTAATTTGTGAGGAAAAATTTGTAATCAAATCAATTTCGTTGCAGAAAACAACGAATTGATTCATAGTTTCAATTTCGTAATATAAACTAAAATTAATTTTCAGTGCACGATATTTGATTCTATACGTTCTATGCTAGCGGTTGAGCAGCACACTGTTGGCCATATTTGTTGGACTAATCAAGCACAACGAATCAATCATAAAACATATTTTGCAAACAAAAACGCTGGAACTCTTCTGAATTATTGCCAAACACACTATATTTCACGGCTATATCTCCGCTGTTTGTGAGTTAAAGACTGTATTCGACGAAATTTGGACACACAAAATAGGTCACCACAAATTTTCCTTGAGCCCGATTCTTTTCAAACTTTCTGGAAATAAAGAACTACTAAATGGTTAAGTTTTGACATCATTGGTTTATTGAACCTCTTCTCCCAACCCAAATTCCCGCACCTTTGCCTTGACCCCGCTTCATCAAATGTTGGGCAATGATTTGATGAAAGGGGTACTTGCTTTTTTACTTTTAACCACACTTTTTTTAGTACAAGTTCATTTTCTATCAGTTTTGGAGTTTTAACGATCTTTGCCTTCATGATTGCCAAAAATTTTTCAATTGGGCGAAGTTCCGGAGTGTTTGGAGGGTTGACGTATTTTGGTACAAAAACTACATTATTATCTTTGTACCAGTCTAAGACGATCCGGGCATAGTGGCAAGATGCCAAATCCGGCCAAAACAGTGTCGGGCCATCGTGAGATCTCAAGAAGGGCAGACGTCGTTTTTGGAGGCATTCGTCCTTGTAGATTTGTCCGTTGACGGTACCAGAGGTGATGAAGGGCTGACTCATTTTGCCACATCCGCAGATCGCTTGCCAGACAAGGAATTTTTTGGCGAATTTCGACAGTTTCTTCTTCCGTACACTCTCCGGAACGGCCAACTTAGAGGTGGCGACGTAGTGTTCCTGTCCTGGCATTTGTTTGGTGTCGGCTTTAATGTAGGTCTCATCGTCCATCACAATGCAGAACGGTTTTGTGAGCCACTCCCTGTACAGTTTTCTTGCACGAGTTTTGGCCACCGAGTTCTGTTTATCGCTCCGGTTTGGTGCATTCTGGACCTTGTACACATGTAATCCAGAACGTTTCATTGTTTTCTGCACAAAAAAAAAACTGAAACTTTCGCCTTTTTCGCAACATCCCTGATCGAAATGTTCGGATAACGCTTAAATTGGTTCAATACCATCCTGGCCTTCTCCGGATTTGATGTGCCACGTTTTTTGCCACTACCATTTTTCCGCTTGGTTGTCTTACGGTCCTTGAACGTTTTGATCACATGAGATACGGTTGAATGTGCGATTCCGAGCTGTTTTCCGATCCATCGATGAGAAGCGTTTGGGTTTTCGAAGTGAGTGCCCAAAATTTGTTGGCGCACTATTTCTACATTTGAAGCCATCACTGAAATCACTCGACCGATTTTCACGAAACTCATTACACAATTGCCACAACACAATGAAATACATTCAGTTAAAATTTCAATAATTTTTACCCACACGCTAAAATTTACGAACAATTGCGTGTGTTCAAATTTCATCGAATACAGTCTTTATTACCAACAGTATCCTACCCAGGTAACCAATGAGCAGTTCCAAAGCGTCTTTACGGCAGCGTATCAAGCAATTAAGTCGCCTTAAATGCAACATCAATGCTACTTTTGGCCCAATATACAGCTGCTTCACTGCAATGCTATGATAATGCTTCATTAATGCTATTTTGCATTCGAAATGCTTATTACAGGCTACAAGCATTTAAATAGCATTTGAAATGCAACTTTACAACAGATAGATACAGAACAGAACAGATTCAATATGCTGATATAATGCAAATATAATGCATGTAGCATCTGAAATGCAGATTTAGGGTTGATTTACTGCATATGCATATGGTTACCTGGGTAGAAGTGGTTTGAAACACTGCTGTGACATGTTTTCTGGGAGGCATACTTGTTACTAGATGATTGCAAATGTTATAATAACAACGTGTTAGAGTAAGGGTCCTCCTTTAGCTCAGTCGGTAAAGGCGCAGCTACAAAGCAACACCATGCTGGAGGTGGCCCCAACAAACATCGGTGTTGAATTAGAGCTTGTTCAAACAAATTTGGAGAAGCTATTCAGCTATTCTAGAAGAAACAGCTGAATAGCTTCTCCAAATTTGCTTGAACAAGCTCTAATTCAACACCGATGTTTGTTGGGGCTGGTTTCAATTCCCGGTCAGGTCTAGGACCTTTCGTGAAGGAAAATTTCTCGACTCCCTGGGCATAGCGTATGATTGTACTTGCGACACAATCATACTGATGCAAAAATGGTATTTGGCATCGAAAACTCTCAATTAATAACTGTGGAAGTGCAATTAGAACACAAAGTTGAGAACAAGCAATAAGCGAATTGTGAAAGCAATAAGCTTGAAATGCTAAACGAAGAAGAAGTTAGAGTAAGTTACAATATGGGTTTTGGTAACTGATAGGTTCATTATACTAGAATGAAGCAAGAATGTAGTTTCAGGTTATGTTGCAATTTAGTTCCTGACTTTAACTTTTTTCACATACCCAAAGAGAAATTTATTTGAAACAAACAAACTCCATCTAACTGGAGATCTTATTTCAATGTTAATGATGTTAAATCTAAATATTTGGAAACGGTAGTGCAATTTAAAGAACCTCTTGCCACATTAAATCAGCTTTGATACAACAGTGTTTGTTTCCTGCGCCTGTTGATAGTCTTATTAGAAAATGGAATATATTTTTTGAACTATGTTACATGTGTTACTTGGGTGTAAGCAACTTAATTCAACTTGGGGAAAATACATTAAAGTATAGTAGAACTATCTTGCCATCATAATTTTCATTGATGAACATCTAAGATAACACAATTAACCTGTGTAGATACTGGATTCGATTTATTGCGTAAACTTCAAACGCTTATGAAACATTCCTGCTTTTGAAATAATGCTAAGCATAGCTACAGTAATAAATTGTGCTTACTCACTTTGCCCGTATCTGGCTCGCTTGAAATGGCCAGCCAGCTGTGCCTTCGAAATATTTATTCGCTCATCATCGCTCTTTATAGCGCCGAGCAAAGATCAGAAGATTGAGATGTAATTAGATTTTAATAGAGTTACCATGATATTTACTTTTTGAAGTTTGTTCATCCCCCCTACCACTATCGTCTCACATGCGGTTCAATTCAATCGTACATATTTATGCCATTAGCCGATATACGTTTAAGAACATGTAAACAGATGATAGTTTCCTCCCTTCGGTCACTTTTCTCCATCAAAAAGATGTTGATCATAGAGTAGTTAATATACCATCGTTTGTTAAGTACTCAGGCTCTTGGTTGAAGCACCAGAAATAGTACTTCGCAGCTAGAGCACAATGAAACCGAAAAATTTCTATGAATTTTGAAACGACAGCATATTCTTAATCGATAATCTACCTGTGTTCCATTTCCCTCCACTGGAGCCATAAAAGTCGATGAAATTAATCAAACTCACACATCGCTGCCAAGTCGATCGCCTACCAAACGTTCCACGTCGTCCGATTTAGTCAACAAGAAAGTTAGTTTTTTTTTTTTAATATTACTTCCCACTCATCTTTCACCTTTACCACTCACTCTCCCGTCCACTTTCCACCTGTTTGATCGATTCATCACAACACCAACGGTTGAAATAGTAAACTGTTGATTTCACTGGTGAGATTATTTTAATTGATGGATCCGATTAAATCTATCCGCAAACAGAGGCAAATGAATCTCTTATACTAATAGCTGCCATCGCAGGGGGGGGGGGGCGACGTTTCCTTACCTAAATAATACTGAGTGGGAAAGAGAAAGACCAGGTGACCCGCTTGTCCCTCCACTGACAGGGTAAAAATGACTCAATGACCGTCGACCGGTTGTTTATCCTAATAGGTAAATCGTGGTATCAAATCGCCGTCATTAATCAATTTTCCAATGGCTGATGGGGATAGTTTTTGTGGGGTGTTTTGATTCGATATGCCGATATAGTTTTCTTCTGGGTAATTGGGGTGAAAATTGTTTGAATGAATATTTACAAAAAAAAAAGGTTCGCTATTCAGAACGCCATCGGATTTATTCGATTTCCGCATTTATTCCATAAACTGAGAAAAACTTTAATCACCCTTTTAATGGGGGAAGAACCAAGCTCGGAGTAAATCAACGCTTTTCAATGCGGCATCGGAATCCGCAAAGAGTAGATCATATTTTAATTGCATTCAGATAATTGGAGGTGATTATAATCTCATTTGTACTTGGTAAAAGTTAATTAAACTATCAGAAATACGAAAGGTTAGAAGCTGTTGATTGCCTTTGAGAGCCTCGCTTCTGTTATGAAACGGAAATACAGTAAACTAATTCAGTGTGGTGCTTTTGCTTAATCGTATGATATGTTGTATTCTTACCTTTATTCCGAGAAATGGATGTATATTATCTGGCTTCTAGCTACCATGACCTGCTATATCATGTATTGCGATGTAATCAATATTAGTTTTATGGTCTCTACAAATGGAAAGTTACATCATTGTAACTTTCGGCAAAAAGCCTTTTGCCAAATATACCAACCCAAGTAGCACAATTTGTTTCAATAGAGCATAAAAATCTCTCTTGAAACAAATTAGGGATGGTTTTGTTTGGCTAGACTGTATTCGATGAAATTTGGACACACGCAATTGTTCGTAACTTTTTAGCGTGTGGGTAAAAATTATTGAAATTTTATGTATTTCATTGTGTTGTGTCAATTGTGTAATGAGTTTCGTGAAAATCGGTCGAGTGATTTCAGTGATGGCTTCGAATGAAGAAATAGTGCGCCAACAAATTTTGGGCACTCACTTCGAAAACCCAAACGCTTCTCATCGATGGATCGGAAAACAGCTCGGAATCACACATTCAACCGTATCTCATGTGATCAAAACGTTTAAGAACCGTAAGACAACCAAGCGGAAAAATGGTAGTGGCAAAAAACGTTGCACATCAAATCCGGAGAAGGCCAGCATGGTATTGAACCAATTTAAGCGTTATCCCAACATTTCGATCAGGAATGTTGCGAAAAAGGCGAAAGTTTCAGTTTGTTTTGTGCAGAAAACAATGAAACGTTCTGGATTACATGTGTTCAAGGTCCAGAAGGCACCGAACCGGAGCGATAAACAGAACTCGGTGGCCAAAACTCGTGCAAGAAAACTGTACAGGCTCACAAAACCGTTCTGCATTGAGATGGACGATGAGACCTACATTAAAGCCGACACCAAACAAATGCCAGGACAGGAACACTACGTCGCCACCTCTAAGTTGGCCGTTCCGGAGAGTGTACGGAAGAAGAAACTGTCGAAATTCGCCAAAAAATTCCTTGTCTGGCAAGCGATCTGCGGATGTGGCAAAATGAGTCAGCCCTTCATCACCTCTGGTACCGTCAACGGACAAATCTACAAGGACGAATGCCTTCAAAAACGACTTCTGCCCTTCTTGAGATCTCACGATGGCCCGACATTGTTTTGGCCGGATTTGGCATCTTGCCACTATGCCCGTCCCGTCTTAGACTGGTACAAAGATCATAATGTAGTTTTTGTACCAAAAGACGTCAACCCTCCAAACACTCCGGAACTTCGCCCAATTGAAAAATTTTGGGCAATAATTAAGCTAGAAAATAAGAAGAATGATTAGTAATTTCCATTTAATTCCAACTACCTTTATTGCTTATCTTGACAGATACGCGTATTTCGTCTACAATGTGCAGAGTTCTTCAGTGTCGTGTACTAATACTCGACTGGACTTCAGTACACGACACTCAAGAAGTCTGCACATTGTAGACGAAATACGCGTATCTGTCAAGATTAGCAATAAAGGTAGTTGGAATTAAATGGAAATTACTAATCATTCTTCTTATTTTCTAGTTACAGGTATTCCACTAAACAGCTCACACTCTCCATAATTCAATAATTAAGGCAAAGCTCGTTAAAACTCCAAAACTGATAGAAAATGAACTTGAACTAAAGAAAGTGTGGTTAAAAGTAAGTAAGCAAGTCGGTCCTATCATTGCCCAAAATTTGATGAAAGGGGTCAAGGCAAAGGTGCGGGCATTTGGGTTGGGAGAAGAGGTTCAATAAACCAATGATGTCAAAACTTAACCATTTAGTAGTACTTTATTTCCAGAAAGTTTGAAAAGAATCGGGCTCAAGGAAAATTTTTGGTGACCTATTTTGTGTGTCCAAATTTCATCGAATGCAGTCTTTATGTACCTCAAAATCATACACAACAGGAACGGAAAAAGCGCAAGGGTGGAGCCTGTTTGCAACTTGACATTGCTTCTAAGGAGTTGCAATAGCATTTTGTAATACTTTCAAATATTGTTAATCGCGTTGCAAAAAAGTGAAATGATACCGGCGTGTAAAAGAATGCGAGGACTTTTTTTTTAAATGGATATCGTTATCAACCAAACATTCGTGATCAAAATACAGAGAACTAAAATGATCTAAAAATCGTGTTGGAATAAGTTTATTTTTTAAACGCTTTCAGATTCATGGATCAATATTCTTTACTACTACGAAAAATATAAACTCCCTTGAATAAATCCTCGAGAATATAGCATTGCTTTGAAACTTGAAAAGAAAAATTTGTGTAAAATTATGTTTACATTTGAGAGAATAAGATTTCTGATTAATGTTAACAATATTAAATCGTCATAGGTTAATGTTAGGTTCAAACTGTGGAGGAATGAGTGATATTTTAAAATCTCAGTTTGTATTGCAAGATTTTGGCATATGGCTTCTACGAACAAACCAAACACACTACCGGCTAAAATACTAATGAACCCATTCTTAACACGTTAAGTGCTTCTTTGATATTTACCTTTGCCGAAATCTTTAAATTATACATATCTGGATAATAGCGACAGTAGTAGTTGGTTTTTTTTGTTTACGTATTCCTGATTGACTGAAAATTAAAATTTACTGAACTCCACATACTTAAATATTAATAAATTTAATATTAAATTAAACTAATAGCTGCCTCTTTGTTCAGAGGATATACATAACGTACTGAAAAGAGGATGTTTGACTGGCATTACAAGTAAAACAACAATGTCCCATACGCCTTCAAAAAAAAGTGTACGATCCTTTCAAACAAAGAATAAGAATAATTTAAAAGCTACACCATGTTTTTTACTTGAAAGAACTGAAGAACAACTGAGTGGGGATTTTTTTTTAGAGGTTCAAATGGAGAAATAAAATTCTTGTATTACTAACCCTCCATATATTCGGAGTCTGGATTGCTCGCAATTTGATTATCCGTAATTTTGGTTTAAGTCATAAAACAAATTTCCAACTGTATAATAAAATAAAATAAAATGTGTTACTTCAATAACTTTAGGCACACATATTTCAAAGTGAAGTTATCTTAGCATTGGTTGAAAATATCCAACCGTTCTTAACATTTTTTTTGTGTAGAACTTATTGTGAAATTAAGGAGTGTATCGAATATAAGCTGTCCACATACATTTGCGTTGTACGCATGTATTTGTGATGTTTTTTTATGCTCTGAACACTGCATGCTGTGCGTTTGACTGTCAGCTTTCTTTTGTTTACTTGTTTGTGCGGTTCAAATTCTGCGTTTTCAAAATGTCGCGTATTGAAAAGTAAGTGAAAATTAAGGTTCTGGACACATGGCTAAGTGAGAAGGGTATTACTATGCGAAAATTGGCGAAGCGGTTTGGAATTCATCATGCGAGTATTAAAACCATCATTAATAAGTTTGGGGAACACTATTCTTTGGATGAGCTACCAGGAAGAGGCAGAAAACCCGGTTCTTCCAACCCGAAACTGGAGCAGAAAGTGGTATCTCTAATCATGAAGAACAAATCAATGTCAATACGTGATTTGGCCAAAAAAGCAGGAATGAGTGTCGGAATGATCCAGCGTATCAAGAGGCGAAACCACCTGAAGACCTTCAAGAAGCAGAAAATCTCGAAACAAAGTGCAGAACAGAAGAAGCGAGCAGCAACAAGGGCCCGGAAATTGTATTCGCGTCTTTTGCAGCGTCCGGATGCATGCGTTTTGATGGACGATGAGACCTATGTAAAGGAGGACTCAAAAACCCTTCCAGGTCCACAATACTTTACTGCCGTCGTTGGTGAGGATGTGAGCGATGCGGACAGGTCGATTCAAGTGGAGAAATTCGGTCGAAAGGTACTGGTATGGCAAGCAATATGTTCCTGTGGTTTGAAGTCAACCATTTTTTACACTCCCGGAACTATAAATGCGGAAATCTATCGATCTGAGTGTGTCCAGAAGAGATTGTTGCCTTTATATAAGAAGCATAGTACGCCTCCACTGTTTTGGCCGGATTTAGCGTCGGCTCACTATGCCAAAACCACTCTCAATTGGCTTGCGGAAAAGGGTATAGATTTCGTTGAGAAAAATATCAATCCACCAAATTGCCCTCAGCTTCGACCCATCGAACGTTACTGGGCAATCGTGAAGAGGGTCTTCAAGAAGACAATCGTGAAGAGGGTCTTCAAGAAGACTGGTAATGCAGCTGGGAACATGCAGGAGTTCAAAAAAATTTGGGCTCAAGCGTCCAAAAAATGCGACGCAACACTTGTCCGGAACTTGATGAAGAGCATTCGATCCAAAGTTCAAAAAATCAGTGAAGGAATAACTTAAATTTCATCCGGTCTTCATTATGTTCAAGTTTAACCTCGTACAATAAGGGATCAATTTTTTGTATGAATAAAATATCGGTTTTCAACATAATTTGAAAGAAAGTTTGTGGATAGCTTATTTTCGATACACTCCTTAAGTGCAATTATTTAATTTCATTGTTTATGGCGAAAAACTACTAGCCAGAAAAATTCAATCGTATGACTGCTTAAAGAAGCTTGATAAGTCATCTCCTGTTATGAACTACAAGAAGTTAAATAAGTTACCTTTAAAAGATGAAAACTTCGTCTCATAATTTGAGTTGGTCGTTAAAACCAATCTTGATACAGTTGGTCTTGATAAGTTTATTTTTATTGTAAGGTACTTAAGGTATTTCATTTGAAGCTATATTCGCTTAACTCAACACAAAGTTTCATATACAATTTTTAAACAACTTTAATATGATTATTTTCGCATATGATCAATCGATTATTCCACATTCATAACATTAGAATCCTTACTATTCAGATATTGTTGCTTGGGTTTTAATTTAAATAAGCCATTTGAAAAATGTACAATCAAGTACTGATATAATAAAAATTTAACCAATACCAAAATTTTACTATGTGTTGAATACATTAGGTATAGTTGGTAGCATAGCAAAAATTATGTCCTTAAAATTTGGTCTACGGGTTTCTTGTAAAATCATTGATTTTGTTTCTATGTAAACAGTTCACAGAATAAATTCAAAAAACCTAACAGCTTATGTCATTACGCACAACTAGTAATCTCACAACTGTTTATTTTGTTTGGGAAGATAATTTATTTCAGCTTTACGTAGGTAGCTATTTTATTTATATTAATTAGCTGGTACAGCAAATAATAAAAATATTATGCTCTCACTCTTTGAGTGATCCATGTTTAATACTGAAATAGTAACAACCACTACCATAAAAATCTTAGCGTATAGAAGTTGTATAATGAGCACTTCAAACCATTTTCTTTGTTAGGCCAATACAATAACAAGAAATTCATTTTAAATTCATATCAAAACACATGTGGTCGGTAGTGTGTATTTCATTTGGATATATTTCAAACGTCATCACTGTTTTGATAATGTGCAATTGAACGTTGCAAGCACGTAACATTTTTTATTGAACACGCATTCTGAAAACCTTAAGTATCAGAGCGCTTCATTGGAACAAGAGTGTAGCATATTTGATATGTTGCACTCGATGTCTAAAATTTTTCATAATAAACATCACATACACTGGAAAATATTAAGTATGCAACGTCATGATTAAATTTACTAAGCTGCAAGTTAACAAAGACAAAGGGGTCTCGACTAACTCAAATGTTTGTTTTGAATGGTCTTGGCAAACCATTTGAGCAACATCAATGAAATATCTGGTATATCGTGTACGTGAAATATACTCTGCTGTAACAAAATATGCTTGTTGTTACTGCAGAATTACTAAAATGCAACATGAAAACTAAGTGTTGAATATAAAAGATGTTTCGTGTGCTACTTGGGAAGCAAGTAAGTTTCATATGGAGCATATCCTTAAAGTTGTAAGTATTTCGAACAAGAAATTTTCATCACCAATATTCACACACAAACACGACTGGCAACTGGTAAGAAGATAATCTTCCTAACTTTCTTTTGAATGCATCACTGAAGTATTGTATCAGGAACAAGCATCTGATGAGTGACGAAAGACGATGTTTAATGCCTTGTTCAAACCTGGATGCTGCGGACTAACTCAATATGCTTGTCAAAATGTCAAATGGTAGTCTAAATAGGCTGTCAAACGGGAGTCAAACATTGAAAATTGTGAAAATGTTTAATTCTAACAGAAGTTGTAATCTGTCGCAAATTAAAAACAAGTTTGATTCTGATTCGGTATGTTTTCTTAAATGTTACTTAACTGATAATTTGTTTTTCGCACATTATTTTTTTTTTTAAACAAAAGCAACTATACCAATATTTATGGCCCTTAATAGTCTGATCTCAATAGTTGTTGCAGTCCTTTCCCAATAGAAAAGACTCCAACAACTGTCAACAAAGCGTGTTCGGAAATAAATTTTGTATTATTACACGATCGTTATAGGTTCCGGGTCGCAGCAAGCCGTTGTAGCTGAAGTGTTTTGTTTTTGCTGTTTCGTTTTTCGCGAAAAAAAAAAAGAAGCAAACAACAGTTCGAAACTCAACTTTAACAAACAGTGAGATCGACAGAGATTTTTCATAACGGCCCTACTGACAAACGTAAACAATGGCATTTTCCGCGAATTTCTCGTCATTGAAAACGCGCCTAATCAATCCACCACAGTCACTTCGAAGAGGAAAAGTTCACCTATCCGATAGAATTGGAGGTTTACATGGGAAGCCTTTGTGCCTCGAGAAATTTTCGGAAGAAGCCATTGTTGACGTTTGTCAGTTAGGCCCTAATGAAAAATCTTTGTCAAAATCACAAAATCTCCGCGTGTTTTGTATAAGACGTTGTGAATGTAATCGTTTCCCCGTTTCGATGGTTGTATTGATATGATCGACTACCTGGACACCATTATCCGAGGCGAGAATTGAAAGGTACACTCAAACTATTTTTTCGTAAATCTGCTTACACTCTACATTGTTTTCTACATTGAACGCATATTGTAAGCAACATTGTAAGCAATGGTCGGTAGTATTTTCACCTTTTGACGTAGACTACGTCTTACGGGAAGGGTAGGGTGTCAATTGAAAATCTAATAATAAGCGACCGTCACGAAATATCGTTACAAATTAAACGCTTATAACTTAATAAATGCTCAATAGATTTTCAGATTTTTACATCAATCGATTGAAATTTTCCCGCGTATCAATTCAACTATCAAGCATTATCCGTTAACAATTTCAAGCTATTGAAAATAACCAAAATCTGAGGTGATGTCTTAAAATGCCGATTTTTCAGAGTAAATTACTCAATGCACTCAAGTTTACTATCACAGATTTCAAATGTAAGCAAGGGAGGTCTCATATGCAGCAGTGAACGATATAAAAGGGGTACGCCTTCGCAAATTTACTCATTCGTGTTGCTGTACTGGAGCTGTGCGGAGCATCGAGCCAGTATGGATTGGCAGCTGGCGCCGGGCGATAGCATGAACCCTGGGGAGAGGGTGCACTAGCTTCATTCAGCGGAGCGGCAAGACGCCAATTTGGATATGGCAGCTGGCTATGGCAAGCGCCATAGAAAGTGGACCTACCAACTCGGTACTTTTTCAAACAACGTATCATTTTTAAACAAAAGGGGAATAAGATTCAAAGTAAATTTCTCGAAACCCTTAGCACTTTCATGCAAACTTGGGCCACCAACACAAGGAATAACATTGCTTTACATGATTGTGATCTACTTTATGTGAGGGTACTGGGAATTTCAGAAATTTAGTTTTGAATCTTACTATCTTTGTTTACAAAATTACACACGTCTGTTTGAAAAGTTTCCGAGAATTGGTCAGGTCTGTTGCACTCAGTCCGTTGTTACCAAGCTGTTGCTAGGCAACTGTTCTAGGCAGCCATACATTATGCTGTGGTGTGCTAGGCAGCCGGTTGCTTGGGCAAATAATGTCTTTGTAGCCAGCCGGTGGGTGTAACCACGAGGAGCGAAAGAAGGTGCTTATGTGTGTGTGATATTTGGTAGAAATATTTTCGTAAGGCACAGAGAGGGTTTTAATTCAAATGCGGACGATTTCAAATCCGTCCTTTTCAGGACGACCAATTTAATTTTGAGAGAGTTTGTTTGATTTGAATGTTTGGTTCTTACCGATTGGCTGACAGCGGTGGCTAAAACAATATTAGTTTTCTCTTCGTTACATACCTTGAGCATTTTGTACAATTTACAAATGGCTACCGTCACGAAAAATTTAAACACCGGACGCTAAGAATTCGATTGTTTCTTGATTGATTTATTTTTGAGACTGCTCTAATCAAGAAATTTATACGATTGCCATTCTATTTACTCAGGTATACAAAGATTTACAAATAAAAGATTAATATATTTCGCATACATACTCATCAATCGGTGTATGAAAATTTTAAAGAATGTTGCGTTCTGGCATGTTTCAAGAAATTCCCTATCATGGACATGTTTTGATTCTCGAACATGCACATTTCAATGAGTACTGTAATGAATAGTTATTCTGTTGTGTTAACGATTCGCGTTGGATAGAGTTTAACTTCTAGGAAGAAATAAGTTTTGAGAAACAGTGAAAGGGTGAATAAGTGCAATGCCTATTCGTTTTGATGCCAAACGTTTGCGCAAATTTCGGAAGCGCGTTAAGATCGAATATTCGAAAAATCCTCCGAATTGACCATGTACCGATGCTGAGCGAACTCGAGGTTATCGGGCGAAACTGGAAGCAACCAGAGGTAATGCGTTGCTAACTACTGGTCGGAAAGCTAGAGAAGGGCCTTAAACTCAAGGTGGGAAATAAAATCAAGTGGTCAACCAACTTGACAAAGTGCAAATACTTTTCAAATGCTTTCTAAGAATGTACAATAGATTTTTGCTAACATACTTACTATCTAATGCTGGTCTAACGATCTTTGAGGACAAACATCAACGCTATTTTGATCAGACTAGGCCTTTCGGCAAGGGTAGCGGTCAAATCAACATTTAAAAATAACTGAAACAGTGTGAACTTTTAAAGCTTTATCATTTATCGATAGATTTTCAAGATTACGCAATAAGGATAATGGTCTCCAGCTGGTCGATCATATCAGCACAATCACTGCAGGCAGCACAATTGTTGTCCTTTCATCATACTAACATTCAAACCAAACGTCCCTTTCCACGGCTGCCAAATAATTTCTAAGAAGCGAATCATAGCATGTTCTAACATACTTTCTCACTTATTTATGCTAACCCAACGTCCCATTAGAACAGTACACTACGAAACTAATCAAACGGGTTAACGTAGTCTACGTCAACCGGTCGTGTGTTAAACACAACCCCACTGATTTTTACATTTGTTTTTTTGTGCTTCACCACCGCACCCGGAGGAAGCGTTATATCAGCTTGGTGTTGTTTGTTAGTGCTAGTATAGTGCCAACAGGGCATAAATTATTAAGTTAGAGTGTTTTTCGGTATTGAGGATCGAATTGTGACGTTTGCATTATAAAGAATGGACCAAAATTGCCGATTTTTCATGGGTTTACCTTCACCCGCACTGACTAAACTACCCATGCAGCATCAATCATAGTAACCCATGAGTCAGCAGACAAAATTTGACAGCTCTATCAGTCGAACTCTAACCGTGAAGGCAAAAACAGTGAAGCAACTCCGATTAGAAGTGTGCGCGTTCAAAGAACGGCACCCCGCCGCGTCGAAAACGAACATCGTGCGGCAATTTGTGGACGCCGGATACGCCCGTTCCGGCATCTACAACATCTTGGCACTATTAGACAACAAACAGAGCATCGAAAGAAAGCCCGGTTCCGGACGGCCTACGACCCTGAGCGTAAACATGCTCCAAAGGATGCTGAAGAGGAAGACCGAGGGGAAAGTGGCTACATCGCTGCGCGCGCTTGGCCGGGAGGTCGATTCAACCGGCCTAACAGTGAAAAAGTACCTGGTGAACATGAACAAACACGTCAGGAAACGGAAGTCGCATCCACTGGTTTCGGAGCTGCAGGCAATTACGCAGCGGCAGCGGCTGAATAAGATGGTCAACCCCGGCGAATCGCGACGTGGCGGTGGTGATGGGCGACAAGACCTACCTACACGCATGTTTTCGTCCGCCATGGCGAATGTTTTGGTTAACTGCCGGAAGGCCGCTCGCAAGGGTGTGGAATTTTTTTGGCATGTAAGCTTAAATAATTAAGTGAATAATCTATCACCATAAAAAAAAAGTCCTTTTTCTAATGCAAACGTTAGACTGTAGATAGCAAACCAGGGTAGAGTATCTTGTTCGACACAGGTCTGTATTTAAATAGCTATGATATTCAGCAAGAAAAGTTGGTTATGAAGATGTTTTCGTGATGTATCAAATTGTTGGTTAAGTTTTGGGATAAAAAACTGTTCATGAGTGATCGAACATAACATGGTTGTTATTCTGAAGAGGCATATTCATCGTAATTGTTGAAAGTTATGGTCAATAGTAGGAGCTAGTTTTTGAAACTTAAACAACTTATGCCTATCTCTCACAAAAAGTTGTGGCGATGTGAGCAAGTAAGAATCAGAGGGTTTGTGTATAACACACGGCCGGCTGACGTAGAGTACATAAAACTGTTTGATGTATAATTATATCCAATATTTTAGATAAAGCGGACCTCAACCGAGTTCTGACGAAACATTGCCGCGCGGCCCAAGTAACAATTTTAGTTTTTTTTTCCTGCCGTATAGAACTCCTCCTGGCTTTGTTGATAAAACAACATTCAAAACTGTTTTGTCTATCAACACCTCTTCTATGCATCTTTAAAGCCGAAATTTGTACAAAATGCGGCCAAACGGCCACTGCTGTCAAACTTCACTGAATCGTTTTTTTTTGTTTGGTTGGTTTTCGTTGTTCTGTTTTGTTCGATTCTTTGCTCTTCTGATTCATTTAGAAGTAAATAATATCTAAGAAAAAAGTTCGAGTGTTGCGGGAAATTTTGTTTGTTAGCAAAATATCCAAAACAAATTGAGTATTTTGACAGCGTATCATTTTCCCCTTCATTCATAAACCAATCACCTTTACTTTTTCATTCTACTATTTGTAGAGTATGCTAGCCAGCACTGTTGTGTTTCGATCTGTACTAAAGAATGCCTCGCAATTTAATTATCGGAAGAAAGAAAGAGAGCGAGCCCGGAGAGAATCTCTCAATTTTAAATTTCCCCTAAAAAAAAAAAACCCTAGATATGGTAAATATTGGCACGATAGTGCCGAAAATATTGCGCCTCGGAAATTATGCGAGTTTACACCAACAGAAACAAATTCGATAAATTAATCATGAATTTCCTGAAAATTATTGGAATTCAAAAAGATTATCTAAAAGAATGCCAAAATTAAGAATTTGCATTACATTAAAAATTTGTTGCATTTTTTTTTCCACGTGTCAATTATTTCTTGTATTTCAATATGGCGATTGGAAAAATCACAGTTTTGCCAAAAAGCCAATATATCTTCGCAATGACTACTATAAAACTATTTGGTCATATTTTCTGCCGTTTTAAATTCCTCAATGCCGTTTAATGCATTTACTGGAGGCAAAATGTTTTTAAAGTGCTTTTTCAACTGACCATAATAAGATGATATGAATGAGTCCTAAAACGGCATTTCAAAACAGCATTTTTCGAGTTCATAAAGTCGAAATAAAGCCTGTGATAGGAGTAAAAAGGAATTTGAGAAAACAAGGTCTCAAGATCGTTGTAATCGTGTGGATGCCATAATGTTCACCGGCGGTTGCACTGGTGGTTACCCTTGCCACGCCACGCTGATTGATCCTACCTTAGATAAATACCTCGATTATGGCACCCAACAGAAAGCTCTCTAACGCTCGCCGGACAGCTTACGTAATCGTGGTAGGCCACGCCTCGCCCCCTTTCGTGTTCCAACCGCAGCAGAGGTAAGACGTGTTTTCCAGTCACAGAGCGGAATGGTTGATTCCTTGGATCAAGTAATTCACCACTACCCCCCCAAAAAAAAAACACCCCACACACCCAACCTTTAAAAATCCCCCACTTCCGAGAAAGGTCTTATAAAAAAAAAAAAACAAAATGGCGATACCTTGTTTCGGAAAAAAAAAAAATTAACCCCACGTTTTATTCACTGGTAGCGGTTTGAGACGACCACATTTGGTTCCATTGGTAGCGGCTCGAGACGACCGCGTTTGGTTCAACTGGTAGCGGCTCGAGGCGACGCGTTTGTTTGATTTGGTAGCGGATCGGAACGTCAAAACTTGGGTAGCGGCGACCGCATGTATTTGACCAATCACGTCTATATAAGGTCTGGCCCAGTAGCCACAACAATATTAGTGAAATGAGCAAAATTCGCTTATGACACTAATACCAGCGCACTCCTTGCGCACGCTACACAAGAGCTCGGAAAGTGCTACGTCATACTATTTTTTTCATTCATTCGTTCCGTGATTGTTTATTGTGTGCGCTATAAAACTTAACTTTTCAACCGATTCCAGTCTATCGATGATGGAAAATTAGCTCTATACGCCACTCGATTGTCAAGTCCCAGCCTTTGAAAGTTAATGTGGCAAAAATTCAATTAAATTCAGTTAAATTCACTATAAATTACCCATGTTACCGGGAGGAAATGCTTCTGCTCAATAAATGGCATGTGTATCATGATAATTTCCGCAATTCAGCATTTATAATATTGAGTGTTTTTTCTCCCCCGACCTACGCCCGCCAGAGAGTTGTTGTGTCGTCCCCCCCTCGCCTGCGTTTTTTATTTTTTCCCACCACCGCCCCCGACCTTATATAGACGTCATTGGTATTTGACTAGGTTGCGGGTCTGAAAAGCGAGCTTTAAATCGTGCGGATGGTTGGGCTCTTAGGCTTAGTCCGTATAGTTTTGAGGTGGAATACGTGCGAGTGAGGGGAAACATAGCGGATCCATTGTCGAGGCTGTATGTAAGTGCCGATTGCCCATTCGAGGAAGACATCAGTCCTTGGGAAATCGCATCCCTTGAGGTGAATCAAATCCGATTCTTAACGGAGGATGAGGTCAAGCATGCTACAGCGGTGTACAGGCGGCTGTTGGAGGTGATCGATGCATTGAAACGAGTATTTGGTCAAACGAACTGAAGAGATTCGAAGCACTCGATGGAGATTCGACCATACGTGATGGCATTTTGGTTAAAACTGGTAGCGCAGTTATACCAGAGAATCTTCGTCAGAAAGCACTAGCATTTGTGGTAAGTGCAACCAACGGAAGACCCGAGAAACCCACTCCAATGACACGAACCTTCGCTCCCAAATCGTTGTGGGAAACAATCGCTCTGGATTTAAACGGGCCCTACTTTAAGTTCGGTGGTGTATCAATCCTGGTGATAGTCGACTATCGGTCCAGATACGTCATTGCTGAGCCGGTGAAGTCTACGAGCTTTGAGTAAACGAGATGCGTCTTGGAAGAAGTTTTTGAGAAGGAAGGTTTTCCGCAGAACATGAAATCGGACGGGCCCTCCTTTCAATAGGGAAGAGTACAAGCAGTATAGCCTTGAGCGTGGTATAAACGCCGTCTTCTCCACACCGTTGTATCGTCATCAAAATGGACTGGCAGTGAGTTGTATGAAGCTGGTGAATAAAGCAATGGCAGCTGCATCATCAAATGGCACAAATTATAGAGGAGAGGCCTAAATCCAAGCTCATAACGCTGCTGCACGCTCGATCACAGGGATACCTCCAGAGGAAGTCATGGCGAGACGGAAATTAAACGGGGGCTGCCTCTTCTTCGTCACGGGCAAGCCATGTTTGATGATAATCTACTTAACGATGGAGACCGGACATCCAAAATACAGGCCAAGGAACAGGAAGGTGGTTGTGGAGCGTCAGGTTCGTGCAAAAGCAGAGTCACTTTTTGACCCTCGCAAATCTACGGTCAACGAAGAACGGAATGGCATGCTTGTCCTGAGCAATGAAAATGGGCAAATTTTGAAAAGGCACGTGTCGCAGACCAAAAAGGTTCACGAGTGGAGGGAACCCGATGTTGATCTTCCAACAAATAACCCCCCCTCCACTTTGGAATCTACCTTGCAACCTTACGTTATACAGCGCCCAACCAGAGAGAAGCGGAAACCAGCTTTCTTGGAAAACGACTTTCACGTTGCGGAAGAGCGACCGGTTCACAAATAAACTATTTCATTAGATTAATTGTTTTTGAAATACAAACTTTGCAACAAAAGAAAGTTTCTATTCCTCGATACTCTTTTCGCCAGATCTCTTTTTTTTTTTTTTGACTGGGGGGGGGGGGGGTAGATGTGTGGATGCCATAATGTTCACCAGCAGTAGCCCTGGTGGTTACCCTTGCCACGCCACGCTGATTGATCCTACCTTAGATAAATACCTCGATTATGGCATCCAACAGAAAGCTCTCTAACGCTCGCCGGACAGCTTACGTTATCGTGGTAGGCCACGCCTCGCCCCCTTTCGTGTTTTAACCGCAGCAGAGGTAAGACGTGTTTTCCAGCCACAGAGCGGAATGGTTCATTCCTTGGATCCCGTAATTCACAGTAAGCAAGCTGTGTAGGTTCTCATAAACTTGACTAAAATACGAAACCTATTGGCACCTCTTGGTGCCATAATAAAACCAAATTGATTTCTAGTGGCTTTCATAAAACTTGAATAAAACTTAATGATGCTGGATGATTTTGGCAATGTTACATGGGAGGTGCTGTTCTTATGGGACGTTGGATCAGCAAAAGTATGTAAGTTTGATTTGAATGTTGCTAACGTGAAAAAGCAACGGTTGCCTGTGATGGTTGTGTTGATATGATCGATCAGCTGGTGACGACTATTCTTATCGCATTATACATTTTTGAGAGGTAGTTTGAGAAACGAAAGACAGTATACTGAACATATGTTTTCGTAAATCCGCTAGCGCTCGTTTCTTAAACACTGTTTTTGTACATTGAACTCATGTCTCATGTATTTTAAGCGCTTGTCATCAGCGAAATGCGTGCATTATACCTTATTCATATAATGCACGACATAAATTTTGTGCGGACCAGCCAATCGCTGCTCTTCTATCGTACCTGAACAGTTTGGTGTTGCTGTTGTTGCGGCAAAAATCATTTCCTTACCGCAAAATAAAATGAAAAGCATCACACGCTTTGAGTCAAAAAATTAAACTTGAACTTCCTTTATTTCTCTACTTCCCACGGCTTTCCATAGCCTAGAGAGATAATCCATGGATTCTTATTAGTACAGGATCAATTCTAGAGCAAATTTTCAATAGGTCGTAAGTAACATATGGCTGTGATCAAGAAATTCAATGTAGAAATTTTGGAAATTGGTTTCAATTCCTATTCCTGAACCAAGCTATGATATTTGAAGCATCCAAATCGATTTATCCGATAAATTCAATTTAAAGTCTTTTAACTTCAGCTAGGGAAAATACGACCCTATTATAAGTCGTTCGGAAGGTAATCACGTTACATCCGCCGGGTGCGTTACGTCGTGTCGCAAAATAATATGTAGCATTCGTCAAGTCTGTTTCGACATGCAATCACCTGTCATGTTGCTAACGCCTAAATGAATCAGCTGGATAGGTCGGTGCGGAGCATAGATAAGCACTTAAGTCAATTTGACAAAGCGACGAATGCGACAAAAGTTCGTTATGGAGAGGTTGTGACTTCAGCCAATTTTGTTGAATAATATATAGCAGCAATTCGCTGCAATTCATATTATGTTGTGTATAATTCATATTGAGGAGTACCCAAGTTATCATTCCGTGAAAAAACAACATTTTTGTTTATTGTGTAACTTACGACCTATTGAAAATTTACTCTAAAATTCCTATACCCGGAACATTAAAATTTCACAATGAATCTTCTCCATCCAGACAGTTGTGCATTTGTTTAGCTCTTTAGCAGTTTTTTTTTTTTTTTCAACTCTCTTTTTTCCCATCTTTGTTTTCAAAATCAGATACGTCGGTAAAAGTACATACTCGAGAAATACTGCTCCGAAGAAAGATTGTTCACCTACACACTTAGAAATTATGAATTTTACACGAGACGTAATTCATGCTTGAAAAATGTCGGGGAACGTAAAGAAAGAGTCTCCTAAAACTGACACATACACAATTCATCGAAAGATGTATTTGATTGAATTTATTTTCTCATCTCTTTCAACTCATTCTTATGTACTAAAGGGCGCTTGCATGTGTCGGGGGACAGAAATTTACATGACATTGTGGTAGTGTGTACGATATGGCGAAGTTTGAATAAATATATCGTTGTTTTTGCTCATTCTTGACCATTAACAAGTAACTCCACACTTTATTAGAAAAAAAGGTAAAAGTGTAATGCAGTTTATAAATACAAATGTTTATTTGTCATTTCAGTTCCTGTATATTGACAATTTCTCGAGTTCCACAAAATTCCACAAAGTACCGCAAACAAAATCAGATACGTCTGTTTAAAAAAGCATTTGAGATTTCTATGGTCCAAATCACAGTGACGTCACGCCTCAGATTTGACAGATACTGGCGCCCTTGTGTTTAGAAATTCGTGTGTGAGAAAAAACGACGGAGAGCACGACGGTTGTTTCGGTTCTCTTATACTCTCATGGAGAAAAGTGAGGTTAGCCTTTTCCGTGCAACAGTCTATTTACATCGTAAATTAGGCTCAGTGACATTTAGTGCACACACACTGCAGCGCCGTTTAGATCAAAGGAGTGCAAGTAAGAATGAAAATCATTTGGAGGAAAACAAACCACCATTTCTCTGCATGTTCCAGAAAGGGAAAGGTGATTAAACGTCAAAAAGCCAAGTGATTATGTAAACAAATAAAAGCGTATGAACTGTCAATATTAACCCACCGTTGTAAGTATTCCCGAATGACGGTGCTCTTTAAGTCCTACCCCGGCCCTCAAAAAGTGTCAACGTAAATACCTAGTAAATTAACATGCTTTAAACATAGAATCTATGCTTTAATGAAATGTAAACAGGTAAACCGTTCATGTACAGCAGATTTCGGACCTCGCAGCGTCTGCTGAACTTTACTAGCCATGTCCGAGTGGTGTTTTTGAGCTATACACCCATGTTTGTGTACGGTTACCGTCGTTCACGGGTCAGGTTGTGTGTCGGTTTACGAGCCAAACTTTGACTGCACGCGTGGGATTAATTTGAATAAACTGAGAATGGGTAGTTGAACGTTGAGTCGGAGGGGCTAGTCTGTCCTCTGCGTCCGGGAATGGCGAAAAAGGAGAAAAGTTTAAAGTGTGTGAAAGTCCAGGCGAGCGGATGAACCTGGTCGCTTTTGGCAGCACTGAGCTCGAAGTAATGTAAGGATAGAACGAAAATTTATCGCTCGCTTATTCGCAGGGATTAAAGTTATTATTATTGCTCGAAGAACGACAAAGTGCAATAAATATGAGGCCTCGGTTCACTGACTAGCTGATGAGGGTTTTGTGCCGATGTATTGGTTGTAAGTTGTTTAAAATTGGACCGATGAATGGTTGTTATTTGGGAAAAATTAAACGAGGCCATTGAAAGCTATCACAACAAACTAATTTAAAGCAGATTAGTTCCCATTGACATTCGCTTAAAGTGAAAACCCTTGGACGGAATAGTTAGTGAGCATTCAGGTGGCGTGAAGCAAAATGGCATCTCCCTTGTGGGTTATACTGTCGCTTATGACAACCATGAGCCCGGAATCGAAATTGATAAAATTACCACGAACGTGTCTACCGGAGCACTATGAACTGAAAATCGATTTGGGTAATCCCGACGGATTCGTTCCGGAAGTAAAAGGAAGTGTTCAAATTCGTGTCAATTGCGTGTTAGATAGCAGCAATCTAACGCTTAATTGGAAACGGCTGTTTATCGTTGAGGATGATTTACTCATCACAACATTCGATCCAAAGAAACCATCTTCAATTGGGACTGCTGTAAAAACCATCAAAGTTGATTACCAAAGTGATCGAGATTTTCTCGTACTGAATGTTGGACAAACACTGAAGAAAGGCTCCAAATATGTCGTGTCATTGAATTTCAGTAAGATACTAGGAATGGAACCCGCTGGATTATACAAAAGATTCTTTTACGACTCAATGAGTGATGTAATGAATTGGATTGTTCTAACAAACTTGTACCCAATGAATGCTCGCACTGTATTCCCATGCTACGATGAGCCGGATCTTAAATCAACTTTCAATCTGACTCTAATTCACAGCCCTCTCTACAATGCAGTAAGCAATCTACAATGCGTAGAGGATAGCTGTGAAGAATATTTTTCGGACACCAGTTCGTGTCGCAAGTTTTCTAGTCAAACACCAATTGCTCCTTACCAGCTGGCATTCTCCATCAACGATTACGGTGAACTAGTTGAATCCGATTTTCCCAGTCGAAAAATTGAGGGTTTGACTTACGCTCGTTTCGAAGAAATGGACCTAGCCATTAACTACACCAACACTTTGCTGAAGTCTTACAAAGACATGCTTGGAATCGAGTATCCAAGTGCAAACCTAACCCTTCTGACTGTTTCAGCATCTTCGTGGGAATTCTCCGGAGCAACAGGCCTGCTTGGGGTTCCAGCCATCGCAAATGATCACCGGGAAATGCAACTTCATTTGGCTCGAGCGTTGTTACGGCAAATCCTTACAAATCGTGTAACATTGCAATCCTGGACCGATCTGTGGATCATAGAGGGCTTAACGTGGTACTTCGGCCTGGATGCAGTCGGAGCAGATTCGTATGATGCATTTGATCAATGCTGGCAGTTTTCGAGATATGATGCTTTGAATACTAGTTTAGCTTTACAGACAGATCAAAATAATACTTTCAAACCAATTGTAAGCGAGATAGGGCAAAAAGCATACTGCATTTTTGCTACTTTAGCTAATTTTATTGGAAAGCCAAACTTTCTAAGAGGGACCAGAGATTTTATACAAAAACATCAGAACAAGTCCGTCAACTCTGAACTATTCCAAGGCAGTTTCATCAGCAGTGATCTGAAGAGCAAGGATTTGGAATCGTTGTTCGAGAGCTGGCTTACCACTTCAGGGGTATCTGTACTGAACGTATCAAAGAACGGAAATTTGATGAAATTTGAGCAGATTCAATTTGGATTTTCCAATCAAAGTAAAGCGAATTGTCGGCAGCTGAAGGTTGTTCTGAATAAGACTTCTCCAGCATTTTGGATAGATTGCATCGCTTCAAGCAAAGCTGTCAACTTGAAAGACACCCCACTTGCGTTGAATAGTATTGAGTCATCCTACTTCAAAGTACTCTACGATACTCAAATGTATGATGTGATCGAAAAGCAGTTGAAGAGTTCTAACGAACTACCAATATCAACCCGAAGCCAACTGCTGAACGATGTATTGGACTTTGCTTGGATAGGCTACGTGAACTACACCGTCGCATTGGATATGGTCAGCTATCTTCGAAACGAAACTGAATATTTTCCATGGAAAGTAGCTCTTGGTCAATTCCAACGCATTTGGTACCTATTGGACAACGACTACCAGCGGAATGAGTTGAAAAAGTTCCTCCAGCCGATTATAACCCCTATCTATACAAAGCTGGGGGTCTTCAGTAAGTTCGATAAACTGTCAACGGACACAAAGAAACTTCATTCTCTGCTCGCTCGTTGGGCATGTCGATTGGATCTGGAGAACTGCACTGACAGTGCAAGGAAAATGTTCAAAGATGGGAAAATTGTTCAGGAGTTCCTGGTTGAAACCGTGATAAACGAAGGAGTGGGCCCTGAAAATATATCTGAATGGGTCCATGAAGGTGAATTGAATCAGAAAGCCAGTTTGGCTCATAGAACTGCGGCTCTGATCAAAGTTTTAAAAGTCGCTGAAACACATGAGCTGACTGAAATGATTTTGGCCACATTTGCGAATAATTTAAGTATACCAAAATATGATCTGGATAGCAACTTAATTGTAGATGCAATGCTCAACGATTTGAAGCTTCCTGTTCTGACGCTGGATGCGCTGCTGTCGCTGTTTGGTGAAGTGAGCGATACGAAGAAGCGGAGTATTATACGTCATATGGTTGAAAGGATAGCAACTAAGGATGATGCTGATCTACTGATAAGGTTGATTCAACGATTAAGTAGTGATGCTGGCGACGTGGCTTTTCCTAATGAGGCGCTGGCTATCGTGCGAGGCAATTCGGATTGGTTGGAATTGCGCCGCAATGACTTTATGGAAGCAATCAAAAAAGTCAAAAAGAATTGAGTTGATAAGCAAGGTAATTTAAGGCTCGAAAAGTTGGAAAAAAAAATTAGAATAAATATAAAATATCAAAACATTGTAAACAAAATTCGACTTTAAAAGGTTTGGTTAAAACCGGCAGGAAATGTGTTTGATAATATATTTAAATAAATAATAACCCGATGTTTTCGACGCCGATCGGTTTTTAATTAGATCCCGGTTTCGTGAGTGTATTTCATTTATTTATTTTCTAAGACACAGTAGTTTTGTTTTTGCACTAGCCATGAACATCAAAATTTGACTTTCGACCCTTTTTTCGACTCGGAACCAAAGAGGTTTTACGCTACCTACATTAGAGTGACCGATCAGCGTTGCTCGCTACGGATGAGAAACAGAATCCAAGTAGCAGAAAACATAAATAGGTATGTATGGTTTATTTTGCATGTTTCATGCTACTGTGTCATCTCATAACAGTGTGATTTGACTTGTTTTGTCACGAAGGTGTACATTTGATACAATTCAAATCTAAATTCATGCAGATTTGTATGATTCATATTCCATATCTCATGTGTTGAAAGGATCGATTGGTAGAAATGCCGATTTAGTAAGCTTGGTAAGGTACTGAAACTTCAGAATTCTTTGATCGTGACAATTGTCAGACATAAATTATGTGTCATAGGCTCCACCTTCTGCACTTTTCAACTCTATAGTAGTACCTACAAAAGGTTTTCCATTGTCGGAATGACAAAAAAATGTTTCAAAAGTTGAAAGTGTTGAGGGTATGCAACGCAGCATGCCATAACTAATCGAAGCAACCTTTTGCACCGTGACATTTTCTTTTCTCATTAGACTAACTTGAGCATCCGATTAATGAAGACGTTTTTAATTGTGGTCTAGTTATTTGAAGTCCAGTCCGATTGTCTCCATCTCGCTGCCAATAGAATAGGTTATGGGCCCAGGCTTGCGAGTCGGAACTGGTGAAGAAAAGAGCTAATCAAGATCCACCGAGCTGGGACAAAGGCTCGTGTCATTCTCGAAGCTTCATGGCTCCAACTGCGACAATTGAAGCTTCAGGATGAAGCTGTTGCTGACCATGAAGGCAGGCAGCTGGACGGCAATAGCGGATGTGAAACCGGAACCAGTCACGAGCGCGAAGAAGACCAAGGATGAGCATGCGCTGGCATCGATCGGATTGGCCGTGGAGGACAACCAGTTAATCCAAATAAAGAAGGCCAAATCGGCGGCAGAAGCGTGGAGTGCTCTGGAAACTTTCCACGTGAAGAAAAGGCTGACGACGAAGGTTTCATTGATGCGGAAAATCTGCAGCTTACACCTGGAGAAACACGGAGATATGGATGCGCACGTGTGCCTACGGCCGATGACATACTCATGGCGTAGGGAAGCGTTACGTTGCTTTGGCGTTAATCAAAGCGAAGGGAGGAGGCAAGCAAAGCGTTTTATGACATACTGAAAGCGAGATTAAGAGCGATTCCGCACGCGCGAGTGTAAAAAATATTAGAGATTATTTCAGTTTATCAAGTTATTCAAGCATGGATTCGTCCGATGAAGAATATTTCGCGTCCTCAAGCACGCTTCACTTGGTTATGGACAAGGAAAGAGGGTTCGCAGTGCATCCTATGAACCTAAACAGAATGCGTGATGGGGATTTTTATAGATTGTACGACGACCTCCGTAAATATCCTGATAAGTTTCATTCTTATACTAAGATGAATATGGATACATCCGGTTTGATTCTAAACATGGTGAAACACAAACTAATGAAAAATTCGTTCGTCCTGTAATAAAGAGTCAATTCTACCATGTGAACGTTTGGTTATTACTATCCTCCAAATCATCAACATCGACACCACCACCCACCGAAAGATTTCCACCGGATTTCCGTGCTTTCAGTTGGTCCTTCAGAAAGAGCATCGATTCAAAATATGGCCAGGTGGTGTATGTTTCAAAATTTAGTGGTCCTCCATCGCCGGATCACCCTTCCGGAATTTTTCTCAACTCCTTGCTGAATGAATTCCGAAGATTTTTCCACTTCTTTTTCACCGCATCCGCTGAAAAGTAAAAATGAATGTTAAATTAAGTACACCGTAAATCATTGCTTTCTCTTACTGGTTGCATCTGCTCCCAACTCAGTCGAAACTTGTCGCCAAAATTTATCCATAATATTTCTGTTTCGATATTGTTTCATCCCACAGTACATTCCTCGCGAAAACGAGTGAAATTAAATGTCCAGAGTCAATATCAATTTTTTTCACGACCATTTTAGCGTCTGCTGGCGTTCACAAGCGTCAAAGTACTATGCGGACTGCTTTGTCGCATCGAAAAACGCTTTGCACCTCGTTCACTATGGCAGGTTTGAGCAATTTTCATAGAACGCCAATCAAGATATGTTTGACGCTAACGCTACATCTCTCGCCAACGCTTCCCTACGCCATGAGTATGTCATCGGCCGTAGATGGCGGAGTTGTTTGAGAAGCATTTTGTTCAGCAGTCTGTGAGAGGAGTACGAGACGTTGGCAATCGCTCTCGAAGCCTGGCCGGATGATGATCTGACCCTGAACATGGTGAAGGGTAAGCTGATGGAAGAGTGGCAAAAAAAGAAGCAGCGCAAAGGTGACGAGGAGGATTCCGAAACCGTTCTGTGTGCAGATTCTAAGGCCGGGAAGAATAGGTGCTGCAAAAAGTGGGGCCAAGCATGGAAAGCTGTGAAAGGAAGCGGACTGCTAACCAAGCAACACAAAATCAACCACGTGGAGCGGCATGACGATGGTGATCACTACGCGTTCCTCACTGGATGTGCGAAGCAAGCGAAGAACCAATGGATTTTGGATTTCGGTGCGACTTGCCACATCGCAAATTATCGGGACTTGTTCGAGAGTCTGGGCGATGTAGCTACGGTGAATGTTTGAATCGCCAACGGGACAAAAGCACGTTCGAAAGGTCGCGGTTTTAGAAAGATACCTGTTATCGATGGTGCTGCTCAACGGCGTGAAGTGTCAATTTAATGTACTAAGCCGTTCCAGGAATGAAGTCGACTTTATTATCTGTGAAGCGGCTGGTGCAGAAGTCGACGAGCGACGACTGCGTTCATGCGTGGCATAGGCGGTTGGGACCGAAAACAGACTCTGTGAGGCGTTGCAGAGGTGCATGTGAAGTATGCATTGGAGGGACGGTGCAAAGATCACCACTTCCGAAGGCGTCCGAAAGTTTGTCATCTGCGGTGATGGATTTGGTTCAAACCGATATTTGTGGACCGATGCGTACGACGACTTTTGGTGGCATGCGATACTTCGCTACGTGCATCGACGATTATAGCAAGTACACGGTGGTCTATTTGCTACGTGCAAAACGTGAAGCATAGCATAGCATAGCATTTTCCGACCATACACAATCCTGGGTTGGCTGTTGTAGAGACGATGAAAGCGCCAGAAGAGCTGCCTTGGGTGTGACAGACTCTTCATCCATCGTTCTTTTTGCACAACACCTGGCCAGGTCCTTATGATCAGCAAGGATGGGAGGGACGTGTTGACTAGATATCTACTTAAGAAGATGCCGAGAACTCATGCTTCATAGACATCTGGAGTTGGAAATTGGATGGGATTATGCGGGGGGCTTTCCTTGGCCAGAAAGCATACATATTTACTTGTATATAGGTCGTTGGGAGTGACGAAGCTAAGAAAGTTAATGCACTCCTTTGTTGTCCGCTTGCCTGGGCTGGAACACAGATGTTTCCTAATTGTTCCAGGCTGAGCCAAGCCAAGGGTGTAGTGCCTTTTCTTGCGTCTTGTCTGTCGGTTGGAACATGAGCACTAACTCTTGTCCTAGCCAGTTATGGCATATGGTTATAGTGCCATTATTCGCTCTCTGAAAAGAGAAGAAGGACACACCGACACAAAGTCATACGAACCCAACTGTCGAACCGTGGTGAGGAGTACATCGGCAAGAAATTCAAAGTATTCCTGTAGGCAAAACGGTATCATCGGGTAGCTTGCGGCACCGTACACCCCAAAACAACACGGGGTAGCTGAACGGACGTATCATCGACGGGAATCTGGACAAGCGTTTATGGGGAGAGGTAGTGGTGACGGCAAGCTATATGCAGAATAGACTGCCCTCGCGGTCGATCAGTAACACACAATATTAACGGTGGTTCGGAAAGAAGCATAATCCCGGTAAGACAGAAGACGACGATCACGCGCTTCCAAAAAATCGAGAGAACCAGAAGGTAGTTGGACAGTTGTTGTACGTCGCAGCCGACAGCAGACCGGATTTCGCAGCGGCAATTTGGGTCCTCTCTTAGCTCAGTTGGTAAAGGCGCGGCTACAAAGCAACACCATGTTGGAGGTGGCTGGGTTCGATTGCCGGTCTGGTCTAGGAAATTTTCGTTGAGGAAAATTTTGAGGACATGTTTTCATTAGTCTATCTTGAACATCCGTTTAATAAAGACGTTTTTAATTGTAAGCTAGTTGACTTTGCGCAGTGGCGATATCGTAACCAATGAGGTACAACCGAGGTGCGATTATTGCTAGTTGAAATTGCAGTCTAGTTATTTGAAGTCCATTCCGATTGTCTCCATCTCACAGCCAATAGAAAGACGTCAAAAACATAAGCACTCCCTGTTCTCTTCTTTTTTTATGTTTGATTCGTCAATTGTATTCGATGGAGTTTTAAGTAAATCTCCAGTATTGTTTGAGGAATCGAAGTGTGCTTTGTTTGATGATGACAACGGATATTTGTTCCCCTGTCATAATATCAAATATAGTTTCAATTGTTTGTGTTCCGAATATTTACATTAATGTGTATTAATGTGAAAAAATTTCAGCCCCCGGACTGCGAAGTATTGAACGGCCGAAAAGTTTCACTTCTCGCCTCTTGATGATCTGGGTTCAAGGTGGATGTCAGGCCGGCTGGAGTTGACGATTGATGTGTCCAATCAGATGCTAAGCAGAGGATTTATACTGTGATATTAGCAATTGAACAGGGTACAGGAACGCATGAAAATAACAATGACAGTTGCGAGGGCGATGGTAGTGTAAAAGTACATGAATATCCTTCGAGAAAGACTGCTACGTTTGTTTAGGCACAGGAATTCACATAGGATTACTTTATTCGTTTTTCAACTACACTGATAAAATAAACATGTAAAATTTTGCCAACAATAATGCACATAAAGAGAACGCGGGAAATAATGTAAAATTATGTGAGAAACTAATATTACATGACTCACTTTGATTTCACAGTAACTTTACAGGTCGTAGCTGAATGTTATACCGTCGTGTAATGTTATTCATACTCTTGCGGAACAGTTGAAAATTTAAAGTTCATTCAAATCAACGCATAAATAGAAATAAAGGGAGGTTCTGGATCAGCACAGGAAAAAGTCATAAAAGCATTTGCAAACAAAGCTTTTCATCTTTCAGCTAATGGTGATGTCGATTTGTATGGGTAACTTGCTTTTGAAGAGCGTATGTTTGCAAATACTCTTACCGCTCTTTCAAGAACTGATAAAGAACTTCCCTTTATTTTAATTTAATATCATCTTAGAGAAGGATTTTTCGTAACTTCTAGTCGTGCACTAGTAAATAAATGTTTTGTTGTTTGGGAGAGTAGATATTTTTCAAATTCAATGACCCCGAATACTCAAGCAACGATCTTATATGGCGTCCGATTTCTTTCAAATGAATCATTTAAAAGTAATTTGACTTCGCAGAACTGCAGTGAAAATTTATGTACATTTCCGAAAAACTATTTACAGTTCAACGTTGTTTAGTGTTCCATTTATGTGCATGGCCATTCGCTCAAATGTACGCGAGATATATGATTACACGATATAGTTTTGTATGATATTTTGGAATTCGCTATTGCTAGTGTTCATATTTTTTTTTGCTGTGTAACTAATCATTGAAGGCAGATGTTAAGATAATTTACACTCTTAAATATAATGAATATTACGAGTAATGTATTTTTTGCACGTTTATACTTAAAGACTGAAAGCTAAATATGATTCAATTGTATGTTCTATTTGAAGTATTGTTAAATCCTTAATTGAATCTCAAAATAATAAATACTGTCACACTCAAAATCACGTTCCGGATGATACATTTAAAACAGCTTTAAGATTATATTTGATAACCTCAAATCTAAGTCCGTAATGCGTTGAAAAATAGCCAGTAGACTTAATAATGAGATTTGAAAGCCTGAAATTTACATGATCGTTGTCTTTGGTTTCTATAACAACATCAGACCTATTTTGAACGCAGTCGGTTTCACGCGTTCCCAAAAGTTGCAAGTTAAAATTTGTTCTCTTCCGTGATAGACTTTAAAAGGAGTACTCGATAAAATGTTGAAAAATATTGAATTGCATTGTCCGTTAACATAATGCTTCAAAATTAAAGTGGCAGACTTGCAAAATAAATACGCAGCGTATCAGACGGAGTTCATTTGCTCATCATATTTATCAAACGGAACATTGCGACAGCTTCTAGCATTCTTAAAATGTGTTTGAACTATGGCTTACGACCGGGTTTTACACTAGTTTAATATAAATGTTCCCAGGCATTAGGAGATGAAGGAATAAAATGTTTTCTACATGAAAATATTGTGCTAAATTGTACCATTACAATGTATGGCCTTGAAGACCCTCTTGTTTTTAATTAAATTAAATTTCATTACTGAATCTTGAATTTTTCTGATGGCAACTAGCATTAGATCCTTGAGATCAAAGCGGGCATCAAAGAGGATTCGTTAGTGCATTTTTAGTATCGGCATTTGGAAAGTACTTACTATTACGACATGTGTTGTAAGCTATCATTTTGAGTTTTTATGGTCTTGTAAATTTAAGAACAGATGGAAATCTCTGTCTAACGGCCCGCTCCTTTTATGTGCATCCATGAACATTTAAATGTACATTATATTTTCTAAGAGTGAATGCAACCAACCAAAAACGATTTTAAAATTGTACAGAATTAATGTGAGGTAAATTAACAAAAATCTAAAGAAGTGCAGGTGATCAAAATAAACAAAACTCAGATTTATTGTATCGAATAAATCTGAATTTATTCACGAACAGTGATAATATATTCAAATGAATCAACTAGAAATTATCCTCCTAGCCAAAAAAATGGCAACTTCGTCTATTAGCCACCTGACTGTCTTCGGCTTTCAATATTTCGTTGCGAATACATTATTGTTGATTACAGCCTTGCACCTTTGAAGCATCAAGTGGATCACAATAATGCTTTGTCGGATCTCTGCCAAAGCTTTTTGAATTTGCTCAAACAGTTGATTCAGGTTCTTGATCGGGTTATGATCCGGAGACTGCGGTGGCCAATCCATAACTATTTTATTGTTATCATTATAGCACTATTTGATGACTTCGGCAAAGTGTTTGGCGTCGTTATCTTGTTGAAATTTCAATTTTATTGATATATTACCTCTGCATACGGTATCATAACAACTTTGAGAACGCTATTTTACATGAAAGGATCTATAATAGCATCAATTCGATGAATCGAACCCAAACCGTTCGCAGAAAAACTTCTCCAGATCATCACATTTCCTACGCCATGCTTCACAGTCTTCGGGCAGTATCGTGAATCCAAGCGTATTCCTTTCCGAACTTTGACTCGTCACTAATCATTACCGATCGCCAGTTTTGCACACTCCAGGTTATGTGAGATCGAGCAAACTGGAGCCGTTTCTTTTGGTTTTTCACCGATATCCAGCGGCTTCTTCGAAGGACTCCGGGAAAATAATCCGGCAGCAACGGCACGTCGCCTGGTTGTCCGGTCCGACACAGGCAGTTGTAATTTCGAATCTTAGAGGACGAGTTGAAGGGATCTTTCTTGATGCTTGTTGCAATCATCGAGTCATCTCTAGAAGTCGTGGAACGATATCTTCCTCTTCGGTGTTCCGCGGCAAACGTTGCGGTTGAGTGAAACTTAGAACACAGTCTTGATATGGTCGATTTTTTTATGTTGTGTTTGTTACAAATGTTTTTTGAACCATTTCACCCACGTAATCTTCGATTTGTTTTTCGAATGCTTTAACTTTACATTCCAATACTGTCTTAAGCCATTTAAGCACTTGATGTCACAACTATAGAGATGTTTTTCAGTTCTAAAAGTATTTAGCGTAATTTTTACCTTATTGTCACTAAAATATATAGTAAGCAAGAGTTTTACTATAAAATTAAACTTTTCTGCGAGGGTATTTTCACTAAGACACTGAAGAACAAGCGAAATCAGAAAGTTGCATATGTTTTGGCCAATGCAAAATAACAATTGTCAACAAAACTCTAGCAGCATGCTGTCAGTGAAAACTCCAGCAATCATTTAAAATTATGCTACACTCCTGAGTTATCAATTGTAGCATGTTACTTCATCTCGTTAATGGAATGTAAATATGAATCTGAGATGTCCAATGCTGTATATCCATCATATTTTATGTTCTTTGCATACATTATGCGTATCCGAAATTTTATTGCGCTCGGAGCGTATGGTACAGTAGTCCACGCATAATTTCTCCCATGTAGATTCACAAAATGAGTTGTTGTTCAACTCTATTCATTTAAATCCAATTCATTTTACAGAATCATCTTGGCGGTTTATGCTACGCAGTAGGTCTGGCCGCTTAGGCGCTTGAATCTTTTATATGCTGCTAGTATCAATATTGACAGAAACAAATTGGACGTCATCAGCACAATTGCGTTAGTATTATTTTTTTTTTTTTTTATGAATTCATTTATTTGTACAGGCTCAATCGAATCAACTTTACAGAGCCAAGTTTTCATGTTTATAAACATCAGTTATCTTAGAACTAAGGTTAAGGGGGTGGAACCGATTACTCGCGGCCGTCTCGAGGTTAATAGGAATTACAATTTTATGGATGGGAAAATTGCGGTGGAAATTTTAAACAAAGCATGAGGAACAATGGTTTTCTTATATCTAGAATTTCAAATTACAATTTTTTAATTGAACGTTTTCAATTTAAAAAAATCACTCTCTCTCTCTCACACACACACACACACACACACACACACACACACACACACACACACACACACACACACACACACACACACACACACACACACACACACACACACACACACACACACACACACACACACACTCACACACACACAACCACAATCACACACCGATGCACACAATCCTCACAAATTTAACCTAAACAAAAAAAGTTAATCAAACTACAATCTAAGGCTAATGTTAGTCAAAAACACATAAATGAGTTTCATAAACTCCAGATCGCGTGCAGCCAAAACGTCTCGAATCGGTACATTGGGTTGTCTACCTCGAGCCCGAAGGGAATCATAAAGCTCAGATCTGACTTCACGATGCTCAGCACAAAACCAAATAACGTGATCTGCGTCCTGGTAACCTTGTCCACATTCACAGAGATTGCTGTCTCCCAGCCCAACACGGAACAAATGAGCGTTTAAAGAATAATGATTGGACATGAGGCGAGACATCACACGAATGAAGTCTCGACCCAAATCCAATCCCCTGAACCAACATTTCTTAGACACCTTAGGAGTGATAGAGTGTAGCCATCGCCCCAAATCTCCTTTACTCCATTTATACTGCCAACTATCGAGTGATATCTGACGATAAATATAGAAAAATTCGTTGAAGGCGATTTGTCGGTCATAAATATCGCCTTCCATAGCGCCCACCCTTGCAAGCGAGTCCGCTTTCTCATTGTCAGGAATCGAACAATGAGATGGGACCCAAACAAAGGTGATAATAAAAGAACGTGAAGATAAAGCACTTAGAAGACCTCGTATTTTCATAAGAAAATAAGAGGTGTGCTTTACCGGCCTCAAGGAGCGAATAGCCTCTATAGAACTAAGACTATCCGTGAAAATGAAGTATTGATCCGGTGTAAAAGAGGCAACAGTTTCTAAAGAAAAGTGAATTGCTGCCAATTCCGCGACAAAAACAGAACAAGGTGCTTGAAGTTTACGAGCGACGCTATAATTTTCATTGTATACACCAAAGCCTGCAGACTCCTCTATCAATGGTCCGTCAGTGAAGAACGATTTAGTGGAATTAACTTGGCCAAACTTTGCAGAAAATATCACAGGAGCAATCATAGGACGATGATGCTCTGGGATTCCACGAAGATCCTGTTTCATGGATAAATCAAAATGAACCGAATTTCCGAAATTGGAGAAGCAAACACGATTGGGAATATTCAGCGAAGGGCTGACATTCTGTGTTATGTATAAATGGTACAAAGTCATGAAGCGGGTTTGAGGATTCAACTCAAGAAGCTTCTCAAAATTTTCGATCACCTGGGGGTTCATAACTTCACACTTGGTGGGGAGCCGGAGAGATAATTCTGAAAACCGATCCGAGAGTGGCAACATGCCAGCCAGCACTTCAAGACTCATGGTATGAGTCGAGTGCATGCAACCTAACGCGATACGAAGGCACCGATACTGAATACGTTCCAGTTTGATGATGTGCGACCGAGCCGCTGACTGAAAACAAAAACTTCCGTATTCTATAACCGATAAAATCGTAGTCCTGTACAACGTTAGAAGATCTTGCGGATGCGCTCTCCACCAGGTCCCGGTAATTGTGCAGAGAAAGTTGATCCTTTGTTGGCACTTTCGCTTTAGATACTCAATGTGGGATCTCCAGGTGCACTTTGAATCGAACCAGACCCCAAGATATTTAAATGACATAGAATGAGTTATCGGTGTACCCAAAATTTGAAGCTTCGGTTGTGCTGGGTTATGCTTCTTAGAAAAAACTACCAACTCAGTTTTCTCCGTAGAGAATTCGATACCTAGCTCTAGAGCCCAAGTAGACAAATTGTCTAAGGTATCCTGTAAGGGTCCTTGCAGATCGACCCTATTGGGCCCCGTGACAGACACTACACCGTCATCTGCAAGTTGTCTCAACGTACAATTCTCACTCAAACAACCGTCAATGTCTTTGACATAAAAATTATATAAAAGGGGGCTTAAACATGATCCCTGGGGGAGACCCATGTAGCTAAATCGAGAAGCTGTAGAGGTTCCATGAGAAAAGAATTGCGTTAGTATTATATAAAATTAGAAAATATCTCCAGTGCTGTTTGAAGTGAGCAAGCTGGAGTGTTTGTACCTGTTTCCCAAGTGTTTCAAAAATGCGAAGGGGGCGTGTCAACGTTATCTCTTACCTCATATGCTGCCCAAGTTGCGCGGAATAACACTTTCCACTTTCCAGTTTACATTTATACCGACAGCTCTTTTACGACACTCCTATTAGAATGTATAATCTATCTAAATTGCATACACAGCAGGCGAACGAAAATAATTCAAAAATGTTGCACGCAAGACAGATGTGAATCTTCAACTGAATGCACGCTAAAATTAGTTTACCCAGATTGCACATATATAGCACGCAAAATAAAGCGATCAAACCGAAATACAGGAAGACTGTCAATCCCAAATATGATTGGTAAAGTGTCATCAAAGAAATTGTTTAATGCAATCCACGTTCGGGTTGAGAAAATTGTTCATATTTTTTTGTCAGCTTTGCAGTGAGTAAATGTTATGTACATTTAGGTAATCAGACAGTAACGTGCAGAAGCGGATACTTTATTGCAAGTTCAGTGACGGGTAGTTAAGGTGCAAAGGTGGTTTCATAAAACCATCGCCTGCTGCAAAATGTTAAATATCACACTATATAGAAATTGCATAGCAGTACAGATCAAGCGAATGTGACTGATAGAAAATGGAGAAAATATGTCGCTTTCTTTTTCCCGAACGATTTCATTTGACTGTATTTGATTTCTTGATTAAAAATCCACTTATTTGTCTATATTTGCAAACGAGCTGTTATAACCAATTCTTATAATCTTATTTTATTGGATACACATCACATTCATGAAGTACTTAGCCAGCAATTATCAAAACTCCAAACGACATTAAATTATTTTACACCTAAGGCAAAAACCATCTGCCTCGGCAGTGAAATGTGTCGTCGCCGCTAGAAAAATGTACAGAAATGTCAAAACGTTTTTTATTTTTTATTTTCAGTTTGTTTTGGTGTTTTTTTTTTCATAATGAAAAATGTTAAATGTCACCGAAAAAATGGTAAAATACATAACTCTTACCACCATTGGATAAAGTAACGTGTTAGAAGGCTGGAAGGAAGAAATCATGGCTCTTTCAGATTTCAAAAATATAATGCTCTATGTTGGCTTTAGAACAGAATGTATGTATATTCGGAACTCTTAGATATTTTGACATGATTGAAATAAACACCAATGAAAAAAATAAATGAACCTCTAGTCCAGGTGAGGGTTTAATAGTCCTAGATTAAGACGTTCTCAAACCTCAAGTAGGATAGTAGGCTAGTGAATTTCCAAGCCTTTTTTAATTTTTTTTTATGGAGGGTAGACTTTGGTCAGACAAACCCCCTCCCCTAGAAAAGTCTGCGTGGTTTATGAATAGCCCCTTATGAGGTTATTCACTTTTGGTAAGAGTAAAATTTCGTTTTCGAATTTCAATTATTGTCCTGGCTAATTATAAGTCATAGTAAATGGATGGACTACGGATAGTTAAATGGGTTATGAGTTTAAGCCCTACACAGAAAAAAAAATATGAATTTTCATTGTGATGTCAATATCAGAGCATGTATAATTTTATTTCTTTCCACACGAAGCAGCAACTTGCATGAAATAATTCTAACAAAGACGAGCTTTTTCATACAATATTATCGGAAATGTATGGAATGTTCCAGCACATGACACGCAGCACATAACACATAATGCATTTTTTTTATGTTTTGTGACGCTCCGTTTACGTGCATGGTATTGAACAGAAATTCACACTACTTTTCTGAGCTGCGTAGCATCATACTGCATGATCAGATGTTTGTCTTGTACTGAGAGTGGTGTTTCAGAGAGCTGGATCCGTTTCCCCAACCCACCAATAATAAAAAAAATTTTTTTTTTTAATAAAATAAAAATTTCTGCTCCTCCTTTTCTCTCCAAAAAAAAAAAAAAAAAAAAAAAAATAAAATAAAAATTTTCCCTCCTTTAATTACAAATCAAAACAGCCATAAGAAAAAAAATTTTTTATAATTTTCCACACACCAACAAAAAATTTTTTTAATTTTTCTTACAACAACCCCCCCCCCCCCAATATTCCAACAAAAATTTTTCATTACACCCCAACCCACAACCAAAAAAAAAGCTTTCCCCCCAAAATTCCCCCGCCCCAAAAGGTTCCCCCCCAAACTTCCCCTTTTATCCGAGAGGGGGACCCCTCCCCCTCCCAAAGAACCGGGGGGGATTGATTAGGCGAGTTTTCAATGACGATTTTAATACACCAAAACAAAGGTAATTCACTGTTCTTTAAGGAAAAAATATCAATACAAATTATTTCTCTTCGTTTCTAATGAAAATTCGCACTTTCTTCTTTATTCCTCCCATCAAACGCTGCACACCTCTGGAGTACACTTCCGTGGCACATTTGTTCCACATTTTGGTCATCTGTGTCGCGTCCCGAGCCGTTTTTCCACTTTTCTTAAGCTTCCGCTTCATTATTGCCCAAAATCTCTCGATGGGCCGGAACTGCGGGCAGTCAGGTGGATTTATGTTTTTATCGATGGAATCTACGTTATTATCGCGGTACCTCCCGGATGACTTCCTGGCTGTAATTGCAACTCGCCAAATCTGGCCAAAACTTCACGGGACCTTTATGGGTTTTAATGAAAGGTAGTACGCGGTTTTGAGGCATTCTTCCTTGTACAGCTTCGAGTCCATCGTCTTATTCATCACGAACACTTTGGTATTTGCTCCGCAGCTGCATATTCCTTGCAAAATCATCAGTTTTTTGGCAAATTTGTCCATAAAAGCAAACATAAGCTTCGCAGGAACATCTCCTCGTTCCGTCGCCATGTAGAATTTTTGGCCAGGAAGCTGTCCGAAATCCATTTTGACGTAGGTTTCATCGTCGATGAGCAGGCATCCTTGGTACTTCGTCAAAACCTGCTGGTACAATTTCCGAGCTCGAGTTTCAGTGACGAAACATTGCTTCAACGTTCTGTTTGGTTGCTTGCTGGCTCGATAAGAATGAAATCCTGCTCGCAAATGAATTCTTCGAACGGTACTGCGAGCAGCAGCGTTTTTTTGTGCCATTTCATTATCTGATAGTCCAGGGATTGCTCTGACGGTTCTCAACACCTTCTGGTTCAGCTTGCGGTCATATGTTCCACTACGATGCTTACCTTGAGGCACTCGATCGACGCTCTTTTGCTCCCTGAAACGTTTGGGCACATCATACACTGTTGATTTGGCGATTTTCAACGTTTTTGCGATTTTTATTGCGGACCACGTTGGATTATCAACGTGGGTGTGCAGATTTTTTTCTCTCCTCTCGGCTTCCATCTGGAATAACTTTTGACTCACTGCACCAAACACCGTGAAATTTATACCACAGAAAGCGGGCGTCTAGGTTAACAAACCGAAAGTTATCCCACTAATTGTTGGGCATGTAGATGAAGATTTAAACCCCAAAAAATACTTGGATATAGTTTTATTTTAATATTTGATGAAGCTTCAAACCTCTATAATCTCTTCCAGTATAATGCTTTGATTGCGTACCATAATGCTCTCATCATTCGCCGACGAAAATTGGTTATTAAATTTTATTAAATAGTGCAGGGCTGGTAGCAAATCACTTTTAAGTGACTTGGTCACTATTTTAAGGCTAGTCACTAAAAAGTCACTATTTGCATCCAAAAGTCACTAAAGTCACTATTTTTCGGAAAATTGTAAACAATTACAATTGCCGATTGTAAAACGATAAAAAATCACTTGTATCTATTGTACAATAGATCTGGCTTCACTACATAAAAGTCGAGAAATATACAGTACATACACAAAAAAGTGTATTTCCCATGTGTAAATCTGATTGACAGCAGAATAAAGTGAAAAATATTGTGGGCTGTGAATCGTGGTACTATTATCTTGAAATCAGTTCCGTATTAATATTTTCTTCCTTTTGGTATAATTTTCTTGAATTCGTTTACCATGATGCGGTCACAAGTTTGACTAATGGCTGCCATACAATAACGCGTACCGTATCGCGTCGTGTCAAATGTCAACGCCAGCGTTCAGTGATAAATTGCCTTCATGACGCTCATGATGCTTTGACGCGTCAGTGATGCGTCAGCGTCAGTCAATTATTTTACTTTAAACATGTATGCGATAGTGAGTTTTTACAACATACATTAATTTTAATCATTTTAGTTATATTATGATTTGTAATAATTTAATTAGTTTTATTTCAAACTAGATGCCCTGGCGAACGCTGTCTTGCCTCTACCTCAATTGAACTTGTCAAATGCAGAGTTCTGGTCGGTCACAGCACTCTAGATCAGTTGTAATGCGACGCACGTGGTCCCATATTACATCATCTTTCCTTATTTTTACAATTTTCCAGCTGTTTCACTACAATTTTTCATACGTCAATAAATATAAAAACCAAGTACACCCCATGACGAATCAAACGCAGAAAAAATCTTGGAAGACCGTCCATCCGTTATAGAGTTACATCACCAATTCATGTTTATTTATATACATTAAAATTTTTTTTTTCAAAAACAACATTTGACGCGGAGAGAACGCGAGGGCTTTAGAAATGGCCGTCTCGGTTGAGCTCGATTTCTGGTAGGGAGCAAGCGATTTGATGTTTGGCGTAGGCCGTTTGACAGAGAATCGATCTAATCTTATCGATGAGCTGTCAAACGACCTAAGCCAAATGTCACATTGTTTGCTCCCTACCAGAAAACGAGTTCAATCTTAGCGGGCATTAGCGCTCGTAAAATGTTGGATTGTGCAAATGTTGATGCGATATGATTAAAAAACTCAAAACGTTTATCAAATATGCAAATAAAATGTCCAATAAAGAAACGACATAAAAAAATCAAGTCATTTTTGATTTACACTCACTTTTCTTCAAATATATTTTGTTAGATTCTGTTTTTTTCTAAAGCAGACTACTCTTTTGGTATCCAAATAGTCGAAAAAAGTTTTCAAATTTTCAAAAGTATTTTAAAAATTGTCAACATTATTGAACCTAATAATTTCTATACACATTTTGAAATCTCCAGCAATGAGGAATTTAACGCCAACTCGTCTTCGTGATTGGCAGCACTCTCTCAGAATCCAATAAAACTTTGTGGGTGTGTAGACTATATCTTTTCAAGCAACTTTGCATACTTTGTTTTTTCAAAATTTTTGTAGGCTACCATTTGAAAAGGGCTTAAGTTTTTTGATCGATTTTTTTTTTAAATCAACATAACTCAAAAACGGTGACTTTTAGAAAACTTTAAAAAAATTGTAAAATTGATTCCTAAACGCTAAAATAAATATGTTAAAATTGAAAGTCGATTTGCAAAATATGACAATCTTAGAATTGGACGAAGTATTTTTTAAAAAAGGCAATATAATTGTCTAAAAGTTCGCTATATATTGCAAGATGGGCGGTTTTAAGCAAAAAAAGTTTTTCTAACAACAAATGTTTCATGTCAACATAACTCAAAAGGAAAAGACTTACAAAATAGTGATGTATGGGTGACTTTTGAGAAATTGCCTTAACTTTTATGAAAAGTATGTTTAATATTATAAAATCGATTCTTACACGTTAAAAAAAATATTTAAAATTTAAAGTCAATTTGCAAAATATGGCTATCTTAGAATTGAACGAAACTTTTTTTTAATATAGGCGATATAATTGTCTAAAAGTTCACCATACGTCGCAAGATGGGTACTTTGAAGGAAAAAACATTTTCTAACAAAAAAAATTGCATGTCCAATTTTTACCGTGTATCATGCCAACTCGTCTTATAGTTTGGCCCAACAACCTCACAGAAGCCAATTTAATTTAATTTTAATGACAATTTGGATTTTTTAAGCGTCTTTGAATGTTTGAAAAATCAAGGCTACTATTTGGAAAGGGCTTATTTTTATATTTTATAATCATTTTAAATTTTAGTGATAATACAATTAAATCAGATGGTTGATCATGTTTATTACCAAAACTTTGAAGCATATTACAAGAAGGACAATAAATTGGAAAACAGAAGCTTTATCATAATATCTGAAGTATTGACCCATGACTCAATAGCAGTTCAGTTGTTTATATCAAAATTGCTAGATTTCATTAAACAAAATTAAATATATTGCTCAAAAATTATTTTGATGTCAGATGGAGCAGCGGCACATTATAAGAACAAAAAGAACTTTGCCAGCTTGTACAATTTCAAGTCCATGTGTGAATTGGAACGTCTCATGGGAAAGGTCCATGTTATGCTATTGGTGGTAATCTCAAGCGAATGGTAAAGATTATGGAAACACAATCAAAACTCCTCGAGAACTATATGACTGGGTAGTTTAAGAGTCAAATAAAAGTATTACAAAACTGAATCTCTGCTTCATATCAGCCGAACAGTGTGCAAACATGTCAAAAGAACTTGAGGAGTTCTATAGCCACGTAAATACAATACCTGTTACACAGGTTCATTGCTTTGTACCTATTTCAGAATATCAAATCTCAGCTAAAAGGTTTTCTGATTCAAAGGATAATCTAAAGAAAATCACATTGCTTGTGAAAGATTTATAAATTTAATATATGAAGCTATGTGAATTACTAATTCGTGAAGATGTACATATAAAAAATAAATAAAATAAAACCCTTACTAATAAACCTATGAGTTTTCATTGACATAAACAGTGTTCCGAAAATTCATATAACGTCATATTTGAATCGTCTTTAAATGGATATGCATTAACCATTTAAAGACGACTAAAATATGCTATTTTTTTAGATTTATCGGCCCCCTTTTATCACAATTTTTCCCATACTTTTCACACATTCTGTAACAAATCTTGACCTTCCTTCCACCCCTTAACCCCCTCCCCGCCAAAGATATACAAAGTCATATTTGAGTCACCCCTAAAAATAGGTAAAGGGTGATACGGTCAAAATTTGGTCAAGGGAAAACGCGTGTAAATCGGTGAAATCGTTTATTTAAAAAATCAAATTAAATTTCTTTTTCAAGTTCAATTAGTATAAAATTCAGGAAAAATATTCAGTTAAGCTTCCACTTTTCCAAATCCGAATTGCCGGGCCTTACGCTTGACCCCTGCCATCAGATTTTGTACAGCCACCTTGTCCACCTTCTTCGCCGCAGAAAGCCAGTTTGCCTTGAACTGCTGCTCGTCCTTAGCAGTTTTTTTGGTCTTCTTTAGGTTCCGCTTGACAATAGCCCAGTATTTCTCAATTGGGCGGAGCTCTGGCGTGTTGGGAGGGTTCTTGTCCTTGGGAACCACCTGCACGTTGTTGGCGGCGTACCACTCCATGGCCTTTTTACCGTAATGGCAAGATGCCAAATCCGGCCAAAACAGTACGAAACAACCGTGTTTCTTCAGGAAAGGCAGCAGACGTTTATTCAAACACTCTTTCACGTAAATTTCTTGGTTGACAGTCCCGGAAGCTATGAAAATGCTGCTTTTCAAGCCACAGGTACAGATGGCTTGCCAAACCAGATATTTCTTTGCGAACTTTGACAGTTTCGTGTGCTTGAAAATATCTGCTACCTTTCCCCTTCCTTTTGCCGTATAAAACTCCTGTCCCGGAAGCTGCTTGTAGTCGGCTTTGACGTAGGTTTCGTCGTCCATTACCACGCAGTCAAACTTCGTCAGCATCGTCGTGTACAGCCTCCGGGATCGCGCTTTGGCCGTCATATTTTGTTTATCATCGCGATTTGGAGTCACTACCTTCTTGTAAGTCGATAGTCCGGCTCGTTTTTTGGCTCGATGCACGGTTGTAGACGATACACCCAGCTTATTTGCGGCGTCTCGGAGAGATAGGTTAGGGTTTCGCTTGAAACTACCGGCAACTCTCTTTGTCGTCTCAGCGGCTTCCGGTTTTCGATTTCCCCCCGATCCAGACTTCCTGGCTGTCGACAAACGTTCCCCAAACACTTTAATTACATTTGTAACGGTTGATTTGGCAACTTTTAGCGATTTTGCCAACTTTGCGTGCGAGTAGCTCGGATTTTCGCGATGCGCGAGCAAAATTTTGATACGCTGCTCTTCTTGCTTGGACGGCATTTTGACAACTGAAGATTGAATTCCAAAATCAAAATAGGAGCAACATTCTACACACACACACCTTCAAAATGAGGGGTGTTCAGGTTTTTTAAATGCAAAATTGAAAGAAATACGTCAAGTTGATATTGACCAAATTTTGACCGTATCGCCCTTTATATCCGAACAAGCAGTTATGAATGACTTGAACTTAAACGTACACTTTTGGTTCTGTTTTACTGATTTTTTTTTTTAAATCTCTATTTTACGTCGGCCTATTTCCTCACATGGTGACAATCACCGACGCCAGGAAGACGACTCCACCACCTGGACCCTACCTAACGACTCATGAATATGAACCGGGACCAACGGCTTTACTTCCCTTCCGAAGGAAGACGTGACCAGATTTTTTCGCCTCAGAAAAACCACCGACGTCGACTGGGATTGAACCCAGACCCTACTGGGGTGCCAAGTAGCAGTCACGCTTACCACTACACCACCGACGCCGGCAAGTGTTTTACTGATGTAAAGGGAATTTAATGTTGTTGACCCTTTTCAAATGTTAATCTAGATGATTATTGGTTTTTACCAAATGTTCAATACATTCAATTCTTTATGACTGCTAAATTTTATTGGATCCTATAGGGGTGTTGAAGACCATAACTAGACGAGTTTGCTTGATACACGGTAAAAATAGGACATTAAAAAGTTGTTGTGAGAAAAAAAATCTTGCAGTGTATGGCGAACTTTTAGACAATTATATTGCCTTTATTAATACAAAATTTCGTCCAATTCTACGATAGTTATTTTTAACAAATCGACTTTAAATATTATTTTTTTTTTTAGTGTGAGAGAATCGATTTTAAAATTTTTACAATATTTTTCATGAATGTTAAGACAATTTTCTAAAAGTCACCCATTCATCACTTTTTTGAAAGTCTTTTCTTTTTTGAGTTACGTTGACATGAAAAATTTGCTGTAAGAAACACTTTTTTTCCTTAAAAGTCCCCATCTGGCAATGTATGGCGAACTTTAAAACAATTATATTGCCTCTATTAAAAAAAATCGTCCAACTTTAAGATTGCCATCGTTTGCAAATCAACCTTAAATTTTAAAATATATTTTTTTAGTGTGTAGGAATCGATTTTACCATTTTTAAAATAGTTTTCATAAAAGTTTGGAGGATTTTCTAAAAGTCACTCATACATTACTTTTTGGAAGTCTTTTCCTCTTTGAGTTATGTTGATTTAAAAAAAATCGATCAAAAAACTTAAGCCCTTTTCAAATGGTAGTCTACATAAATTTTGAAAAAAACAAAGTATGCAAAGTTGCTTGAAAAGACATAGTCTACACACCCACAAAGTTTCATTGGATTCTGAGAGGGTGCTGCCAAACACTGGATGAGTAGGCGTGAAATTCGTCCAATACAATAAATGTGCCTTTTAACTCATCATGACGAAATTGAATGCATTCAAAAATGCCCTGAATAATTAATATTGATGTAGTACTAGTTTCGAAAAGCAAATTTTTTTTTTTACCACAAACCAAACCTTCACGCATAGAATTCAGCTTGTAACGTGTGTACCTGATAACAGTAAAACGATTAAAATAGCTGATAATCGTATGAAAACCTTCACTGCATGCTGTTGTTGACGCGGAGAACTGTTCTGTAGTGCGTTTGGCTTCCACCCAAAGCAATCTCTCATAGTATCTGATAGTTTTGCTTTTGTGGAAAAATGACTCAAGTTACCATCAGCTCCGCTTATCATCCAGGTAGAAACACGCTCTCAAAACAACTTCTTAATCACCCATTCCTCATCAGATGTCTCCTGCTCGTTGTTTGCTCATTGTTAAGCTCGCATAACCTAGACCATGCTACGGGTTAGAAAGCCTTTCTGCTTTCCAACTACTGAAGCTGAGATAAAACTTCCCACCTGCGGATGACGAGATCGCTTCTGTTGGGCCAGTTAATTTAGCAGCTCAGTTTCACATTACCAGTCGATTGAAGTAGTTCCAAAAATTCGAAACTTGATATGTCGGTTCGTTATAGGAAAGTTCCTCCGGAAGGAGGCTGGGGTTTTCTGATCGGCATCGGGATGGCATCAATGTTCACCGTGTCGTTGGGTTCGCTCCCATCCTTTGGATTGATGTTCGGAGATTTTTTGACAGACCTCGGCGAGGAAACCAGTGCCATAGCTTTGATTACGAGTTGTTTCTTCAGTGCGTTGAGTTTCTCGGGACTTTTTACGAATACCTTAATGAAGAAGACTTCCTGTAGGACTGTTGGCTTGATCGGAGCGGTATCGTATGTGATTGGGAGTTTCATGACGATATTTGTTACGTCAACAAATGAGCTCCTGGTGTCGTTTAGTATATTCCAAGGTAAGTCAGCATGGTTTTTGGGAACTTTAGTTAAATAAACTTTGCATTGATTACTTTAAGGCGCTGGTTTTGGACTGATGATTCCTGTTTCCTACACCACATTCAATGCTTATTTCGTGGAGAAGCGAGTCGTCATGATGAGTGTTTCGCAGACCTTGATTGGTGTGGGGACCATGATCTATCCGATTTTTATCCAGAAAACAATGGAAGCCTATGGATTTAGAGGATGTATGGCAGTGCTTGCTGCTATCAATAGTAATACACTGGTGGCAATGCTGGTGATGCATCCTGTAGAGTGGCATATGAAAAAAGTGGAAGTCACCGATGAAGAAATACAAATGACAACCAAACCAACTGAAGAATCTACTAAAGTTGTTGCTTCCAAAATGTTGAAGGGATTGGATCGATCCCGTCGAGCATCTTCAATTCCAGGGCTTGGAAACTGGTCTGGTCCGGTAGTGGTCAGCGATAGCACCGAAAGAGACAAAAAGCCCGCAACGAAATGGCAGGTGCTGGTCGACTTCCTGGACCTTACGCTGCTGAAGGATCCAATTTACGTGAATATCGTTCTGGGCATATCGTTTGCGCTTTACTCCGACTTGGCGTTCTTCACCCTGCAGCCGATGTATTTGTTCATGATAGGATTCGGCAAAGTATAGTCATAAAACCGTGTAATGCAATTCCACGCTTTGAATACTAATGGTGACCTGCTAATCGCTCTTTTCCAGCCGGATGTCTCCCTAATCATTGCCATCGGAGCCGGTGCGGATTTGCTATCGCGAGTGTTTCTGGCTATTTCCAGCACATGTTTGAACATTAAGGCTCGTTACGTCTATCTAGCTGGAGCGTTGTTCACCATCCTGGCACGTTTTGGTAATTACTTATACCCACTTGAAATTCTGATAAAAAAAAAAGTTCCACATTGCTTCGAGGAAACAATATGTTAATGGCCACTCCCAAAAGAGAGGACCAATCGACAGCATTGCTTTCGATCCGAACATGCTCTACAGCTTTTCTCAATTGCATTTTTTTCTCCTCCAATTTATTTTCAAACAGCGTTTTTATTCGTGTACGATTTTTACGGTATGGCCATCATAACGGCCATAATGGGATTCCTACGAACCTGGATTCACGTTCCACTGCCACTGGTGTTTTCAGAGTATCTGCCCACCGAAAGGTAGGTATCAGCACAAACGGTGCCATTTTGTCCCAAAACCCGAAACCGATAGCCTGGTGTGATAAACTTTTGGCGCTCATAAATCTTGATTCTGCTATGCATAAAACCGATCCCTCCGATGATTGATGGGACTCATCTTCCTTCCTTCCCGCTCGAGTGATGCGTGTTTTTCTGTTTTGTTGGTTTGCAGATTTCCTTCCGGCTACGGGTTATTTATGTTTCTGCAGGGAAATATCACGTTTGCTGTAGGACCTATTGTCGGCTACATCCGCGATGTGACCGGAAGTTACTCGATATCGTTCCACTGTCTTACGCTTTTCATGGCACTGTGCGTGCTTCCATGGCTGTTCGAAATTGTCTACCTACGGTTGAGGGAGAAAGCGTTCCGGCAATCAGAGCAGCAGCAGCACACGGAAGTCGTCACCGTGCCGATAAAGCTGGAAACGATTCAGGCTGGTGTTGGTAAATAAAATTAAACGGTACTTAATTTATTTCAAACTCCGATTGTTGTGTCTTTCAAATACGTCTTTGAAAGAAAATCAAATGCGCGGAACAAAGATGCTGTTTGTGACTCGTAATGGTGCGTTTTTTTTTTCAACTCTTTGTTTGTTCCAAATTTATCAATATTTACATTTCATGTTAATCTAGGTGCTCCAATTACTACCATAACGTATCAACCTTAATTGTTAATATATGTCTGTGTTATCGGCAAACAAGGATTTATGGCAACCCTGAGACAAATCAGGGAGGTCGGAAGTAAAAAATGTTATATAATGTCGGCCCAAGAATGCTAACCTGAGGAACTCCAGCTCTAACAGGTAGTCGATCACATTTGTAATTCTGATAATCTACCTGCAGAGTTCTGTCAGTTAAATAATTTTGAAATAATATAGAGCGGAAAATTAAAGTTTTTTAATTAACCCTTCAAGTGATCGACAGGGTACCCGGGTACCCACCAAATTCAAATGATTATAACTCTGGCTACTATTGACCGATTTTAATTCTTTTGGCACCGTTAGATTCAAAAACTTATTCGCAATGACCATATGCATATGCAATGACTAAACTAATTCTTCTGGTTCCCACAAATCCGGGTTTCCAGAGCAGTGGTCCGGTACGGAGACACTATTTGGAAACCTCTATTAAATATCCGTGAATAGATGTCAAAATCTTTGGAATAATTCGTAGCAAATATTTTTATTCTATTGTGGACCATATGCCAACTTGTTCCTGCAACGGCCATTCTGTAACAGGTTCCCGTGGGGCCTAGAGTGGCCATGAAAATAATTAGAAGGAAACCTTGGCAATATGGGTAACAAAATTCATGAAATTTCGCCAGAAGGATGTTTTCAACGTTTAGTGGCCATCTGATGATTTGTTCTCGGACCGGTCTTTCCGGAACAGGTTTCCATGGGGCCTCGAGTCGCCATGAACAATTTCAGTGGAAAACCCTGGCAATATGAGTTTCAAAATTCATAAAATTTCACCTGTACGATATTTCTCAACGTTTTGTGGCCATCTGATGATTTGTCCACGGACCTGTCTTTCCGGAACAGGTTCCCATTGGGCCTAGAGTGACCAATAACATATTTAAAAGTAGACCCTAGAAATATATCAAAATTGATGAAATTTATCCAGAAAGCTATTTCTCCACGTTTTGTGGCCATCTGATAATTTTTTCTCGGAACGGTCATTTAAGAACAGGTTCCTGTGAGGCTTAGAGTGACCATGAACAAAACGAGCAACTAAACTTCAGAAATATCCTACTGAAGATATATCATGAATTTTGATACCCACATTGCCAGGGTTTCCTACTGAAAATGTTCATTGCCACTCGAGGTCCCACGGAAACCTGTTCCGGCTAGAAAGGTCCAAGGACAAATCATCAGATGGCCACAAAATGTTAAAAAATATTCTACTGGCGAGATTTCATGAATTTTGAAACCCATATTGCCAGGGTTTTCTACTGAAAATGTTCATGGCCAGCCGAGGCCCCACGGGAACCTGTTCCGGAGAGACAGGTCCGTGGACAAATCATCAGATGGCCACAAAACGTTAAAAAATATTCTACTGGCGAGATTTCATGAATTTTGAAACTCATATTGCCAGGGTTTTCTGCTGAAAATGTTCATGGCCAGTCGAGGCCCTACGGAAACCTGTTCCGGAGAGACAGGTCCGAGGACAAATCATCAGATGGCTACAAAACGTTGAAAAGCATCCTACTGGCAAAATTTCATGAATTTCCGGATTTCTGGCCAGGGTTTTCTGCTGAAAATGTTCATGGCCAGTCGAGGCCCCACGAAAACCTGTTCCGGAGAGACAGTTTCGAGGACAAATCATCAGATGGCCACAAAAAGTTAAAAAATATTCTACTGGCGAGATTTCATGAATTTTGAAACCCATATTGCCAGGGTTTTCTACTGAAAATGTTCATGGCCAGCCGAGGCCCCACGGAAACCTGTTCCGGAAAGACAGGTCCAAGGACAAATCATCAGATGGCCACAAAACGTTAAAAAATATTCTACTGGCGAGATTTCATGAATTTTGAAACCCATATTGCCAGGGTTTTCTACTGAAAATGTTCATGGCCAGCCGAGGCCCCACGGAAACCTGTTCCGGAAAGACAGGTCCAAGGACAAATCATCAGATGGCCACAAAACGTTAAAAAATATTCTACTGGCGAGATTTCATGAATTTTGAAACCCATATTGCCAGGGTTTTCTACTGAAAATGTTCATGGCCAGCCGAGGCCCAACCGTAACCTGTTCTGGAAAGACAGGTCCGAGGACAAATCATCAGATGGCCACAAAAGTTAAAAACTATTCTACTGGCGAGATTTCGTGAATTTTGAAACCCATATTGCCAGGGTTTTCTACTGAAAATGTTCATGGCCAGCCGAGGCCCCACGGAAACCTGTTCCGGAAAGACAGGTCCAAGGACAAATCATCAGATGGCCACAACACGTTAAAAAATATTCTACTGGCGAGATTTCATGAATTTTGAAACCCATATTGCCAGGGTTTTCTACTGAAAATGTTTATGGCCACTCAGGCCCCACGGGAAATTTGTTTCGGATGACAGGTCCGAGGACAAATCATCAGATGGCCACTTAACGTTGAGAAATAACGTAATGGCGAAATTTCATGAATTTTGATACCCATATTGCCAGGGTTTCCTTCTAAATATGTTCATGGTAACTCTAGGCCCCACGGGAACCTGTTACAGAATGGCCGTTCCAGGAACAAGTTGGCATATGGCCACCAATAGAATAGAAATATTTTCTTGGAATTAATGCAATGATTGTGACATCCATTCCTGGAAATTCAATAGATGTTCCGAAATTGTGTCTCCGTACCGGAACACAGCCCCAGAAACCCGGATTTACGGGCACCTGAAGATTTCAAATGGTCATTGATGGTGTAATCCCTGAAGCAAAAAATTGTTTGAATCTAACGGTGCCAAAAGAATTAAAATCGGTCAATAAGTGCCAGAGTTATAATCATTTGAATTTGGTGGGTACCCGGGTACCCTGTCGATCACTTAAGGGGTAAAAAAAATCGAAGTCCCCCCCCCTTCGGCCACCCTTGCTACTAAACAAAATATTTTTATGCAAAAAGTTGCCTTCCAACTTTTTTTAAGATGTCACTGAATTTCAGGTTCCTGTTTTAAAATAAACTATGAAATTTCGTAATGTAAAACATGAAACGGTACCCGGGTACCCTGTCGGTCACATAAGGGTTAAGTAATCAAACCTTCATGCCAAACACTGGCGAATGCTTTCTCTATGTCTAAAAGAGCAACTTCAGTTGAACAGTCTTCATTGAGTTGAGTCTTCAGTCTTCGAGAAATTTTCCTTTACGAAAAGTTCCTAGACCTGACCGGGAATCGAAACCAGCCACCTCCAGCATGGTGTTGCTTTGTAGCTGCGCCTTTACCGACTGAGCTAAGGGAGAACCCTTACTCAAACACGTTGTTATTATGACATAATGGAATAGATTTGCAATCACCTAGTAACAAGTATAGCTCCCAGAAAACATGTCACAGCGGTGTTTCAAACCACTTCTACCCAGGTAACCAATCAGCATAAGCATATGCAGTAAATCAACCCTAAATCTGCATTTCAAATTCTACAAGCATTATATTTGCATTATATCAGCATATTGAATCTGTTCTGTTCTGTATCTATCTGTTGTAAAGTTGCATTTCAAATGCTAGCCTGTAATAAGCATTTCGAATGCAAAATAGCATTAATGAAGCATTATCATAGCATTGCAGTGAAGCAGCTGTGTATTGGGCAAAAAGTAGCATTAATGTTGCATTTAAGGCGACTTAATTGCTTTGTACTGCTGCCGTTAAGACGCTTTGGAACTGCTTATTGGTTACCTGGGTAGGATACTGTTGGTAATAACTCACAAACAGCGGAGATATAGCCGTGAAATATAGTGTGTTTGGCAATAATTCAGAAGAGTTCCAGCGTTTATGTTTGCAAAATATGATTTATGATTGATTCGTTGTGCTTGATTAGTCCAACAAATATGTCCAACAGTGTACTGCTCAACCGCTAGCATAGAAGGTATAGAATCAAATATCGTGCACTGAAAATTGATTTTAGTTTATATTACGAAATTGAAAGTAGGACTTACGAATCAATTCGTTGTTTTCTGCAACGAAATTGATTTGATTACAAATATTTCCTCACAAATTAAAAAGAAACGTCTCTGTGGTGGTTGCATGAATGACTGACAGATTTACCTTATGGACTCGAAATGTAATTTATAAAAGAAACGCAACCACATGGAGTTTTTCATCGTTGTTTTTTTTAAGTTTCTGACATGGGATTCCAGCCTGTGTTTTCGTAAAGAGTTGTCAGCCACGGATTCTGGCTGAACTCACTAGGCCATGGTTACTCTTGAGAACACACTCTAGACGACACCGGGGTAAAGCGCCCATTCCATTGCTCAATTTGCACCCCAAAATTGGGATAGACACACCACAACACTGGGATTGTGGAATGTCCGTTAAGAGCCTGATTAGCTAAATCTTTCTTTTCTTTCTATAGCATTTTAAACTCATTGCTTTTACAATTAGCTTATTGCTTTCTCTCAACATAGTGTTCTAAATGTACTTCCATAGTTATTAATTGAGAGGTTTCGATGCAAAGTACCATTTTTGCATTAGTATGATTATGTGGCAAGTACAATCATATCCTATGCCCAGGGAGTCGAGAAATTTTCCTCAACGAAAAGTTCCTAGACCAGACCGGGAATCGAACCCAGCCACCTCCAGCATGGTGTTGCTTTGTAGCTGCGCTTTTACTGACTGAGCTAAGGGAGGACCCGTAACCCTATATAGCCCAAAAAACAAACAAAAACTTCTGTTACAACTAGATCTTATGTTGTAAACTTAAGGATAGTTTGGATGACCAAGAATTGCCGCATTATGTCTGTTGACCTTCCACACTATTCAATGAATTGTTAAATATATACACTCAGGAGCAAAAAAAAAGAAGCCGAACAACATTTTGCTTCCAAAAAACGCCTTGTTCAACTTTGTTCAACTTGTAACTTTATCAATTGTCAATTTCGGATAGAGACATCTTTCACTTGACTGGTGATCATAGACCTCAAATGGTTTATTCTTATTGTTTGGTTTTTACAAAATTACCTGGTATTTGTTTATGGTTGCTTGTGCATAGAGGAAAACGTTGTGTTAGAAACTTAAATAGGTCAAACGAAGCAATGAGGTGGTTATGTAAATATTCAACCAGGGAAATGGAAATGGTTCGTAGGCAGAGAGGTTTTGTCATTGTTTAATTGTTTTATTGTTGACTGAGCAGTTACTCTGAAGGTTTAGAGTTTGGGCAATGATTATCTGTGTCATAGTATTTTTACGGAACGAGGAAATGGCTATTGAGTCATCGAGAATTATGTGACAAATGAATGTTGTATTTTAAGATAGCGGGAAACTGAGCAGATGGTATTGGAATCCAACAAAGGTAGACGAACCTAGTTTATGCCAGTCTATCTCACAATGTTTTTTTTAGCGTAACTTTGTATAGCACAAAAAACTATAGTTACTACTGTAGATCTTAAGATCTGAACTCAAGGTCAGCTTGAATGACCTGGAACGTCACAAAATTATCAAATAATTACTGCTGACCTTTGAAAAGGTTCATTCAATATGTTTGAATAAATATCGTAACCTTAGATAGCTCTACTGTTACAATTGTAGATCTTGAGCTCTGAACTCAAGTACATAACCTAGAAAACCTAGAACATCCCAGAATGATACAAAAATGTTACACGTTTATCAACGAAAATTTAATAATACGTATGCATATGTACCATTTTCTACAACAATGCTTCGAACTATTAATAAGACATTTATTTTTTTCTTCTCAGGATGTTCTAGGTCATCAATGAGTCATGTTCAGGATGTTCTAGGTCGTCAATTAAGCCTTAAACTCGTATGTTTTTTTTTTCAGATAGAAAAATTAATCTAAAACAAATTTGCCCAGGACAGTATACACTTTTATTTAGTCTGTGATTTTATACAGCCATTTTCCATTTGAGGTCACATATGACCCCTTAGGCCTGAAGGGGTTAATGAATGTGCTATCGCCATTATAAAAAATGACAGAAACAAAGTTATTAAATTTCAATTATTTCTGCTGTTAGGCTTAGTCTTCTTAGAAATAATCTAGAAAGGGGAAAAACATGTCAGGAAAAGCAATGTTTCTGCCCCGTCTAGTAGGTCCAGATCTGGAGATTGCCCCCTCATAGAAGTCATAGATGATATTTTTTCGACCATTCCTAAACATCCTCGGTCTGCTAGTACTGGAATGCAGATTTTGTTCCGGTCGTGGTACGCTTCTCCACCTTGCTTGTCTCCGAAGTTTCTGTGTACTTCCGGGCATCGCTTGCGTGGTGCGTGTTTTGGACTTTCTGACCGATCTGAACTTTCCTTTGGTCGGTTTCTTCGATTTGCCTATCGATCGGAATCGAGATCTCATCGTGGTTGTTCCTCCGTTGGGATGTTCAGAAGATTTTCTAGTCTCCCGAAAGCTTGGACGCGGCATAGTTTCGGATAGTTTTGGTGTTAATTTGTTCGAATAAGATGTATCCTCGAGCTGATTTGCTGGATTTCCGGTAATATCAGAATCTGACGCTTTCCTGAAGCCAATCAGCCTAGGTTGTATTCTGGATGATCTTAACCAAGATGGATCAAATGATGTTCCGTTTGTCTCCGGTTTGCTTTTTGAGTACGTTGTGAATTGTGAAGCACCCAAACTGTATGGGACAAATTTGGTACCGAGATTAGATGAATGGGAAGAAGCAATGGGAGAACTGTATGCTGTAGGATTCGGTGCACCGTAAGCAACTGCTCCTAATGGATTTGAATTATAAGGGGTAAATGTATCTAATGAAGCAGCCGTATATAATGATGCGTTGTAAATATTCATAGATGTTCCATTGCACACCGTTGAGTTACAAATTTCCAAAGGGACTGTAACCTTTCTCGTCCAAATTGTTAAGTTGTTATTGTCGTTATTCGATTCGTCTAATGACGCCGAATATGGAACCGCTTCGTTGATGGTGTACGTTGAAAATAGAACACGTTCCTGTGGATTTGTTAAGACCCGAAGTTGTACTGGAACATCGCTAAAGTTGCTGGGAAAATTTGATGAATTCAGTGGAATATCTGGAACAACTATAGAATCAGCGCTAATTAAAACGGTTTCATTTCCAGCATCAAGGTTCAAATTGGGATCTTCGGAGTTGGTTGCATCCAATTCTATTCCAACGCTAGTACTATTTTGGACAACTTCATATGCCGTGGAATTTTCCACGCCTACAGTTTCAACGTATGTTTCATTATCCACGTCGTTAGAATTTTCTTCAGCAATGAGTGTGGGCTAATATGAGGATTGAGACAACTATTAAGGAAATATTATTTCTAGAATTCAACCAAAACGTGAAATTACCGACACCAGTTGAACCTGCCACAAGAGGAACGATAAAAACAAAAAGATCTTTTTGCGTACACTAGCCATACTGAACTGATCGTTATTGGCGCACAAGAGAACGTATTCAAGGACTCTAACGTAATTTCGGGTAATGGGATTTAAATTGAACGATTATACTCAATTCTATTCAGTGGAGTGATGCGATAAATCAAATGTAAAAAAATATGTATGTCAAAAAACCACACTTAATATTCCTTACATTAATAAATTTTGATATTTTTTTTTGTTTTTGAAGCACAATGAAACAAATGAGCTATATTTTAAGTCGTGTTCAATAACAAAGTGTTCAATGAGTTTAGAATTTCATGTGATCTACCTAAGTTTAAAACCAATTGAAACTACAAAAAAAAAACGGCTTTCTGTACACCAATATTTAGTAGTTGAAGTTTCTTTCTGTAAAATGTGGATGTAAACGGTTAAAGATAATAACTAAAGTTACTCTATTTAGATTCATTGATGCACAATCTCTATGCTTCTACATCGGTTATTAAGTACAGCACACTAAGCTCTTTCAATGCCAATTTCTGGCAAATGGTTAATTAATCACGGAAAATATAACATCATCACACAGAAGATACGTTTTCCTGTATCTTGATGGTTTGTATTTGTTGAATCGATTTGTCATTTTTAAGATATCGGCATTGGAAGAGCTAATTGTCGTACACAAATAATCTAAGTATACTTTTTTTTATTATCATTTATTCGTACAGGCTCAATCGAATTAACTTTACAGAGCCAAGTTTTCATATATATAAACATCAGTTATCTTAAAACTAAAGTTAGGAGGATAGAACCGATTACTCGCGGCCGTCTCGAGGTTAAAAGGAATAACAATCTAACGGATGGGAAGATGGGTGGGAATTTGACGTTTGCTTTACATAACACATTTGGCATAAATTCTAAATTGGCCAATTCTTATAACTATAGATCTTTTTCTGTTTTTTCTTTTGACTTGAACATTTTTGAAAAAGAAAAAAAAATACACACAAACACAGACTAACACAAAAAAAAATCTAATACTAAACATAAATGTAAAACTAACTACAATCTAAGGCTAATGTTAGTCAAAAATACATAAAAGGTATCCAAAATGATAACACAATTCAATGGAACAATCTTTCCTTGCTGCGAGAAATAGGCAGCAAATGGGTGAACGGTTGCTTAAGATTTGATGTAGTGGACCCCTTGAACACTATCCTGAAAAGCAAATGAAAAGTTTGCGTTAGCGTTAGCGTTAATAAAATACTCTTTGTAGATTTGATATTAATGTCCATCACTTTCTTTTTGAAACTCGTAATCAGACTTCTTTAGATCTAATGCTGGGAGTGAACATTATTTCAAGCAAATGTCTTAAAAGCATGATTGTCACTATCCTTAGTCACATCTGTCTTTACAGTAGTTGGGAAGAGGAGGAGGAAATGTTCATGTAATACCTGAAAAACAAATGAAAAGTTTTCGGAAAAGTCAGCCACAACCAGAACTTCTCCTTCGGTCAAGTTGTCCCGAGTGAACTGGTAGAACTCTGCATGTTTCGATACAATATAGTCATGCTAACATCTGCGGCTTCTTCGAGAAATGTTTCGATGAATGTTTCAGCATCACAAATTACTATCTGCAAGCTGCACCTTTCTTGTTGCGTCCATTGTTTCACGTTATTTGCTCAATCGAATTATCCTCAAAATATGACCAAATCAAAATCCTAATTTGATCCATATTGCCACAAGCTGCAATAGTGCACTTGTTCAAGAAGCACAGCTCCGTAGGTGGATTGCACAGGCTTTCCTTCAGCACATCTCTGTACGAATTAAACGCTTTTTTACTTTCCTGTTCCGCTTCGATTTGGTTGAACTTGGCACCCAAAAATTTTAGTTTAATATTCTGGTGAATCACACAAACGCAAACTGTGTCAGTTCCAGCAACTCCTGCAAGACACTCTGGTGGTCGCAGCTTGGCAAACTTCGAAAATTCGATGTTAATATCAGGAAACTTTTCTTTGAAGAATCGGTATGTTTCGCAAAGGTTCGCCAGCTTTTGCTTGAGGATACGAGATGTTCCCTCCCGAACACTTTTACACTCCTTCTTACCAGCCAGTTCTTTACTCACGTCTGCCTCACGGTAAAACGCTTGCACTTTCTGCACTATGTCTTTCGAAACACGATGGCCTTTCTTGTGGTTAGAGGAACAGATAATTCCTTTCTCTTTAATGCACTTTTTCATGGTTCGCACTAACCTCTCAGAGCACCGAAATTCTTCTGTCAATAGAACTACTTATTTTGAATTTTCTGCACAGTCCACGATTTCGGAAGGACCGACAAAATTTGAATTTTCGCGCTTGCTTTGGTACACGTACGGAACTTTTCCTTCAGCTATTTTATAATATCATCTCCATTTGTTTCAATGATTGCATTCTGAGACAGCGTATTTTGGCTGAAAATGGCATCAAACGACGTTTTCAAAGCTTTTGAAGCTTTGGAGTATTTATTATCAGTATACTTTTTTGAACGTTTTACCTTCGTTCTACTAACAGGTGATTGGTCGAGTGAATCTAATAAGGCATTTAAGCTCGATAATTTAGATTCATAGATTTAAATATCTTCTGTATTGTCATCGTCATCTTGAATTTCTGATTAAAAAGGAAACAGCGTAGAGGTACGAATAAGACATCGATTATCACTAGAATAGTATCTTACTACGAGTATCCGAACCTTCCAATTCTCCAGCTGAATGACTAATCTCCACAGAATCTAAAATAGTAAACTCATCAATTGTCATTGTTAATGAACACTTTTCAATCTTACCATTTTCAGCATGTGTTTCTTTGTCCATCAAATTCCGTTGAAAATTTGTTAGAGCAGCTCTTGCTCTTACTGCCTCGTTACATTGAGCGCATATTTTTCGACCTTCAAAAACATTGTTTACGTGTTGGTGGTGAAATTTGTCGTGATAGTGCGAAGATATTGTTTTTAAATTTTTGCGTCGAATGCTGACATGAGAGTTCAAAGGATTACAGCATCGTTTTTGCTTGGCTGTGAAAAATCGTCCAAACTCATTTGCATGGCTTTCACACACAGTTTTCAAACTTTGAACACCGGACCGAAGTTTAAATAAATGCCATTCTCGCGATGAGAACTGATTATATCAGAGTGGTTGAATAAACAAATTTTGAAAACAAGAGGAAACTTTGAAAATCAATATTTCCATGACGGAGCAAATTTTTTTTTCAACCACCAACATTTTTGGCAACACTGTAAAAAATAAAAAAAATCTTTATTCTGTAGGAATTTTAAATTCAATAAAAAAAACTTTTTAAATGTTCCGACATCGTTTGTGGCGTTTTTTGTCGTTGAGATATTCAAAAAACAAAACAGAGACTTTTCAAAAATCTTAAAAAAAAGTGAAGGCAGCCCAAAGGCCGTGGGACTCACCGATTGGTTCAAGACTTTGGATTTTTTATTACTAGTATAAAACAAGTTTTTCGCTTAACTTTGGTTCGAATCGTAGAGGGTCGATGCATTTCTTTGGTCACTTGATATGGA